>VFSX01000040.1:227500-232500 GCA_016618255.1 Chlamydomonas sp. UWO 241
CCACCCACACACACACACACACGCACACACACATACACACGCAGGCAATCGGCCGCCTCTCCCTGGCGCGCGCCCTCATGCGCGCGTGGGCGCAGGCGCTCACTCTCCCAGCCGCACTGCGCGCACCCCAGACTGCTACAAACAACTGACACACATGCGCGCACATAGAGAGACAGAGAGAGAGAGAGAGAGAGAGATAGAGAGAAACCAGAGATGTCTGGTTTGTGTGTGTAAACACACACACACACACAGAGAAAGAGAGAGAGAGAGAGATATCGTTACAGAGAACTCTGCACGGCAGACCTAGATAGGCTGTTTCTGGTCATCATTGAGGAGATTCCATTTGGAGGCGGGTGACCAACCGTGCGCCAACAAGAGGGTGAATAACCTCATTCAAAAAGCAGTGGGGGGAAGGGGCAAATGCGGGTCACTGACGACTGTGTTCGTCACTCCGCTTCGACTGAGTTTAAACTAGGTCTCGGCAGATTGACATCCACAGTTGTGGAAATCTCGCTAAGAGGATCCACTCGGGGGTGACTCGCTTGGCCAAGAGGTCCATGAACTCGGGGTGCTTGGCGATGTCGCGTTTGAAGTTGGAAAAGTGGGTGTTTGCAGAGGAACGGAACTTGACGGAGTGGGCGAAAAAGTCGCCGGCGCTGAGCCGGTAGGATGTGATGGCGCCGCCGGCATAAAGCGAAGTCATGTCCGGTCGGCGGTACGCGAAAAGGGCGGCAGTGGGGGGGTATATGATGTCGGGAGGGAGTGGGGGGGGAGAAGGGACGGGCGTGTGTGTGGAGATGGAGGGGCGGGGGAACGGGGGAGGTGGGAGGCGGCGGATGAGGGAGCCGATGAACGTAGCACGGTGCCGATGAACGTAGCACGGTGCTTGTTGATCGTGTCGATGATGGGGAACGTACAGGGGGGGGAGGCATGCATCGTGGTGGTGGAGGTGTGCTCTGTGGTGTGAGGAGGGATGCCCTTGATGAGGCGGAGGAAGCGGTTGTGGGTTACTTCAAGTCGGTGGATATGGGCCTTGTTCAACGTCCATGTCTGGCAGCCATACAGTAGGGCAGAGATCACAAAGGCGTTGTAGAGGTGGATCTTGGTAGTGGGAGAGATTGAGTTGGAGTTCCAGACCCGGGGAGTGAGACGGTTGAAGGCGTACCAGGCACTTCCGATCCGGCGTGAGATCTCTGAGTCAAGGATGTCGGAATCAGACGTGTTGGGAGCGTCATCAGAAGGGGCGGCGGGGGAGGACAGAATACTTCCCAGGTATTTGAACTTGGAGGTGGAGTGGACCAGGTGGGGGGTAGATGAGGAGTTGGAGGGGATGGTGATAGGGGCGGAGGGGACGGTGTGGGCAGAAGTGTGGCCGAGGGATTGTGCCACGGTTTTGCCGTAGTTGATCGCAAGGGCCAGGTCTGAACAGATGCGGTCGAGGAGGGTGAGCATGGTGCGGAGGTCATCCTCGGAGGGGGCGAGCAGGGCGATGTCGTCGGCGTAGAGAAGGAGGGGGAGGATGGTGGTCAAAAAGTCCTTGCGGAACTCAGGGGTGTACAGTTTTCCGTCGATCATGTAGCCAATTTGAATGCCAGCGTTGGGGAGCTGGGCAATCAGGGACCGGACAACTGTGTCGATGTAGACATTGAAGAGGAGAGGGGGCAGCCTTGCTTGACGCCAGCTTTGAGAGGGAAAGGGGCGGAGTATGCACCGTTGACTCGGGCTCTGGCGGTGGCACCAGAGTAGAGGCTTTCGATGCGTGCGAGGAGGGCAGGGTGCGCGCTGCGGTGGAGGAGGGTTTTCCAAAGGGCGGCGTGGTTGACGCTGTTGAACGCCTTGGACAGGTCGACGTAAGCCACATGGAGGGGGGCGCACACACACACGCACACACACACACACATACACACACGCACGCACACACATGCACACGCACGCAGGCAATCGGCCGCCTCCCGTTCGCGCGCGCCCTCATGCGCGCGTGGGCGCAGGCACTCACACTCCCAGCTGCACCCGGAAAGCGCTCGGGTGGCGGCTGGCTCTGGTGGCGCACCGTGGTGCCCGCAGCAAGCGCGCGCGCGCACGCGGGCGCGCCAGCGGCGCTGTGGCGGATGCTGTCGACGCACAGATGGTGTGTGTGTGTGGGGGGGGGGAGGTACGAGCGTCTGAGGGGGGCGCGCCGTGGTGCCCGCAGCGAGCGCGCGCGCGCGGGCACGCCAGCGGTGCTGTGGCTCATGCTGACGGCACACAGATGGTGTGTGTGTGTGCCGGGGTGTGTGTGTGTGGGGGGGGGTATAAGCGTCTGGGGGGGCGCGCCGCGGTTCCCGCGGTGGGCGCGCGCGCGCGTGCGCGGGCGCGCCAGCAGTGCTGTGGCGCATGCTGACGACGCACGGGTGGTGTGTGCGTGGCCGTGTGTGGGGGGGGGGGGAAGGGGGGGGACGAACGTCTGTGGGGGGCGCGCCGTGGTGCCCACGGCAGGCGCGCGCGCGCGGGCGCGCCAGCGGCGCTGTGGCGCATGCTGACGACACACGGAGGGTGTGTGTGGCTGTGGGGGTGTGTGTGGGGCGGAAGGAGGTACGAGCGTCTGTGGGGGGCGCGCCGTGGTGCCCGCGGTGGGCGCAGGCACGCACACACCTTGCCGCATGCACAATCACACACACACACGCACGCACACACACAAACACACACACACACACACACACACAAGCAGGTGGGGCGCCTTGAGCACGGAGCTTGGCAGCTGCGTTTGAGCAATCGGCAGTGTGTGTGGCGTCACACACACACACACACACATGCACAAACACACACACACACAGGTGGGGCGCCCTGAGCACCGAGCTGGGCAGCTCAGAGAGAGATATCGTTATAGAGAACTCTGCACGGCAGACCTAGATAGGCTGTTTCTGGTCATCATTGAGGAGATTCCATTTGGAGGCGGGTGACCAACCGTGCGCCAACAAGAGGGTGCATAACCTCATTCAAAAAGCAGTGGGGGAAAGGGGCAAATGCGGGTCACTGACGGCTGTGTTCGTCACTCCGCTTCGACTGAGTTTAAACTAGGTCTCGGCAGATTGACATCCACAGTTGTGGAAATCTCGCTAAGAGGATCCACTCGGGGGTGACTCGCTTGGACAAGAGGTCCATGAACTCGGGGTGCTTGGCGATGTCGCGTTTGAAGTTGGAAAAGTGGGTGTTTGCAGAGGAACGGAACTTGACGGAGTGGGCGAAAAAGTCGCCGGCGCTGAGCCGGTAGGATGTGATGGCGCCGCCGGCATAGAGCGAAGTCATGTCCGGTCGGCGGTACGCAAAAAGGGCGGCAGTGGGGGGGTATATGATGTCGGGAGGGAGTGGGGGGGGAGAAGGGACGGGCGGGTGTGTGGAGATGGAGGGGCGGGGGGACGGGGGAGGTGGGAGGCGGCGGATGAGGGAGCCGATGAACGTAGCACGGTGCTTGTTGATTGTGTCGATGATGGGGAACGTACAAGGGGGGGAGGCATGCATCGTGGTGGTGGAGGTGTGCTCTGTGGTGTGAGGAGGGATGCCCTTGATGAGGCGGAGGAAGCGGTTGTGGGTTACTTCAAGTCGGTGGATGTGGGCCTTGTTCAACGTCCATGTCTGGCAGCCATACAGTAGGGCAGAGATCACAAAGGCGTTGTAGAGGTGGATCTTGGTAGTGGGAGAGATTGAGTTGGAGTTCCAGAACCGGGGAGTGAGACGGTTGAAGGCGTACCAGGCACTTCCGATCCGGCGTGAGATCTCTGAGTCGAGGATGTCGGAATCAGACGTGTTGGGAGCGTCATCAGAAGGGGCGGCGGGGGAGGACAGAATACTTCCCAGGTATTTGAACTTGGAGGTGGAGTGGACCAGGTGGGGGGTAGATGAGGAGTTGGAGGGGATGGTGATAGGGGCGGAGGGGACGGTGTGGGCAGAAGGGTGGCCGAGGGATTGTGCCACGGTTTTGCCGTAGTTGATCGCAAGGGCCAGGTCTGAACAGATGCGGTCGAGGAGGGTGAGCATGGTGCGGAGGTCATCCTCGGAGGGGGCGAGCAGGGCGATGTCGTCGGCGTAGAGAAGGAGGGGGAGGATGGTGGTCAAAAAAGTCCTTGCGGGACTCAGGGGTGTACAGTTTTCCGTCGATCATGTAGCCAATTTGAATGCCAGCGTCGGGGAGCTGGGCAATCAGGGACCGGACAACTGTGTCGATGTAGACATTGAAGAGGGGGGGGAGAGGGGGCAGCCTTGCTTGACGCCAGCTTTGAGAGGGAAAGGGGCGGAGTATGCACCGTTGACTCGGGCTCTGGCGGTGGCACCAGAGTAGAGGCTTTCGATGCGTGCGAGGAGGGCAGAGTGCGCGCCGCGGTGGAGGAGGGTTTTCCAAAGGGCGGCGTGGTTGACACTGTTGAACGCCTTGGACAGGTTGACGTAAGCCACATGGAGGGGGGCGCGGGCGCGGTGTGACTCCTCTTGGAGGCGTCGTAGGGTGAAGATGGCATCGGAGGTGCCACGGCCCGGACGGAAGCCGAACTGGGAAGTGTGGAGGGTGGGCTCCAGCTGGAGCTTGAGGCGGTTGAGGAGAATGTGAGTGTAGACCTTGCCAGCGACGGGCAGGAGGGAGATGCCGCGGTAGGACTTGCTGCGCGTGGGTGGGCCGAGGATGCGCCCTTTCAGAGGGGGAAGATGTCTGCTTGGTTCCACGCGGCGGGGATGGAGGTGGTGTTCCAACAGGTAAGGATGATCTGGTGGAGGGCGGTTGCGGTTGCGGTGCCGCCGGGTTTGAGGAGGGGGGAGGTGATGTCGTCAGAGCCGGGGGCAGAGTTCCTGAGGGATTTGATCGCGGAGACCACCTCGCTCAGAGAGGGAGGGGAAGCAAGGGGGGGAGGAGGAGGGGGGGAAGGGGGAGGGGGCGAAGTGGAGGAGGAGGAGGATGGGAGAAGGAGGGGGGAGGGGGCGGGAGGGAGGGAGGGGGAGGGGGAGGGGGGGGAGGGGGGCGAGGGGGAGGGGGG
>VFSX01000040.1:240000-242500 GCA_016618255.1 Chlamydomonas sp. UWO 241
ATGGCTCCCAAGAGCCCAAAACAAAATCACTAGGGAGCAGTTACAACAGTAACACGGGGTTTCCAGCTAAGCAGGCTACTCTTCTACTAGAGACACCCGCCGATTCTCCAGCACTCTTAAGTACTAGAGTACCGTCGGCTCCCGGCCGATAGACTACCGCTCCCACCGGCTAGACTACCCCAAACAGCGGTCTCTGAGAGACATGTCTGGCAAGGAGCATATAGGAGAGGACCTTCCTCAGGGTCACAGTAGTGGCCTTGTGGCCAGTCAAGCCGGCAGAGCCGACTGGCGCTGACTGGAACGGTCCCCGCCTGGCAGTGCATGGCTGTCCAGCTCTCGTTTGCATGGGGCTCAGCCGGCGCCCCATGCCTCATGCATGGCCAGGTCCCACCCTCCAGGGGTGCATGGACGACAGAGTTGTCATGGAGGCTGCCTGAAGACCTTCCAACGCCAGTCACCGGCAGACGAGCGACCCCGAGGATGAGCGCGGTGACGAACGCTGCGATTGGTGAAGCGGATTTACTCTGTGTTGCCTCGGCGGTCGCCACCGCTGAAGCCGTGATGGTAGCCCGCCTCCACGGGCAGCCATCTTGACCAATGTCCAGCATGCATTGACGGGCGCCAGCTCCTCCGCTCGTCGATCAACTCGTCGAGATCGGTGCCGCATGGCGTCCTGCATGGGGGGAGGATAAGGGCCGTCTCCCAGCACGGGCCGCGGCAGCGCCGCGGCTACTCGCCAAGCCATGGCAGCGCCGGGCAAGCCGCTCCTGAAGTGTTCCACCGAGGGGCAGTCTAGCAGGAGCCGGGCCAGTCGTATTTTACCCCGCTCGTCACTAGGGAGCACCAACAAGTAAAACCCCGCATGGCACCCTCCCTCCAGCGTTTTCCCCCGACATTTGCAGCTGGAGTTAAGAGCCATGGAGCCGGATTTTCAGTCAATTGCCTCAAGAAAATCAATTGAAAATCCTGAAAAAATAAAATCTCTGCCTCCCTCTCATAGGGTTTGGGGTGGAGGATTCGGGTTTGTGGGTCAGTCTAGCTCGTCGTCGTCGTGAGCGTAACACGACGGGAGCACCTAGACCCCAAGTAAAAACACCCGACCCGAAAAGGCTCATTCATCCAGCGAGGCGATCACACACAGCCCCCCAGCACAGGCCCCGTTGTGACGAACCGCAAAGAACTACTACCCCACACCTACCAAGGGGTTAAGGTAGCTCCATACCACCACCATTCCTTGATCGCCGTCCTTCCAATTTGACCCCCCCCCCCTCACACACACACACACGTAGGTAGCGCGCAGCCCTGCCGTGACGGCTGCACTGAGAGACGCAGCTGCAACGCTGCTTGCCAGCTTGCAGGTGTGTGCGTGTGTGTGTGTGTGTGTGTGTGCGCGTGTGTGTGTGTGTGTGTGTGTTCGTTTGTGTGTGTGTGTTCGTGTGTGTGTGTGTTGGGTGCGCTGAGAGATGCAGCTGCGACGCTGCTTGCCAGATTGCAGGTGTGTGTGTGTGTGTGTGTGTGTGTGTGTGTGTGCGTGTGTGTGTGTGTGTGTGTGTGTTGGGGTGCACTGGGAGACGCTGCTGTGACGCTGCTTGTCAGCCTGCAGGTGTGTGTGTGTGTGTGTGTGTGTGTGTGTGTGCGTGTGCGTGCGCGTGCGCGTGCGCGTGCGTGTGCGTGCGTGTGTGTGCATGTGACTCCCTGGGCGGCCCACTCCCTGGGCGGCCCACTCCCTGGGCGCGAGTCGCGGCGGTCGACCCATGTGAGTCGCCGTCGCCCATCCCCCTCATCGCCCCGCCTCCCCCGTCGACTGCCGCCTATGTACTGCGGCTCATCCTGGACTATCCACCATCGCCTTCGTCAGAAGGGCAGCCTCAACGAACCGAGCAACTCGACACCCAAATTCAAATTGTCATCACAGAGCCCCTCTCCATGCCCTCGCCAGCGCCGAACAGCTCCTCGGTCGACTATAGACCGCATCCCAGACCGCCTCGCCTCCGCTGAGGATCCTCGGCCGCGCCCCACTGCGGCGCCACGCCACCATGCACCACAGAGAACCTCCCATCGCCATGGCCCCCCTTCAGCACCCTTCGCCCCCCTTGACACGCTCCAAACTACACAGTCCAACTCTCCCCCACCCTCACCCACCCACAGTCGACAACCCGCCCACGCTCCACCCCCACATGGAGCTCGCCGTCCCATGTGCGCGCCATGCAGGCCCATGCACCCCCGCCCCATGCGCCTCCCGCCCATGCGCCCTCACGCGCGCCGACCCCATGCTGGCCCTCCCCCCCCCCCCCCTCCCCCCAGCCTTTCCTCCCCCGCCCCTGCCTCCACCCCCTGCCTACCTACATCATCGCCCCATGGACTTCACAGGCCCGTGGAGATGATCCGCCTCACCACCCACCACGCCCCCAGCCTTTCCTCCCTCGCCCCTGCCTCCGCCCCCTGCCTACCTACATGATGATGATGATAATGAGAGTTTTACAATCCACTTCTGGCGGTC
>VFSX01000040.1:247500-260000 GCA_016618255.1 Chlamydomonas sp. UWO 241
CAGCCGACGAGGGGGACAGCGGCGCCGCCGCCGCCTGCACCCCCGCCCCCTCCTCGGCCGCTGCCACCCCCGCCCCCTCCTCGGCCGCCGCCACTGCCGCCCCCGCCGATGGCGCCGCCAGCGGTATCAGAGCAGCCGACGAGGGAGGCAGCAGCGCCGCCGCCGCCGCCTCCACCCCCGCCCCCTCTGCCGCCGCCGCCGCCGCCCCCGCCGATGGACGCACCGCCGCCGCCGCCGTCGCATGCAATTCAGCAGGACGCGCCACCGCCGCCGCCGCTGCAGTCGCCGCCGGCGTGTGAGGCAGGGGCAGACGAGCTGCTGCTGGATTTTGGCAGCGACGGCGGTGGCGCGTCGCCAGCAAAGCCCCCGGTGGTGTGCGGCCTGGCCGCTGCTGCTGGGCTGGCCTCTGAGCCGGCGTCCGCGCCCTCGCCTGGAACCTCACCTGTGACCGCTCAGGTGCTGCAGCCCGTGCCCACGCAGCTGCAGGCAGGGGCTGGGGAGCAGCCGGCTCCGCAGCCGCCGCCGCCTCTGCAGCAGCAGCAGGTGCAGCAGGTGCAGCAGGTGCAGCTGCCGCAGGCGGGGCGTCTGCATATTCTGTTGCAAGAGCAGCAGCAGCAGGCGCAGCAGCAGCACCATCAGCAGCAGCAGGCACAAGCGCAGCAGCAGGCACAGGCGCAGCAGGCGCAGCAGCAGCAGATGCAGCAGCAGCAGACGCAGGGTCAGCAGAAGCTGATGCTGGACGTTCTGGCGGATGCCGCGGATGCAGTGACGGGCAGTGGGAACCTCGCAGCTGTGGGCAGGCAGCAGGCTGCTCCGCCTGCTGTGGCCCCTGGACCGCGCATGCTCGCATGCGCGCCCGTGCCTGCTCCCACCGACGTGGCGCAACAGTTCATGTCTGCGCAACCACAGCCACAGGCTCACGAGCAGGCACACATGCGTCCGCCGGTGCAGCAGCAGCAGCAGGCACTGCAGGTGCTACACGAGCTTGCGCAGCAGCAGCAGCTGGGTGGCGGCATGGGCCAGGGTGGCCAGGGCAGCGGCAACAGCCAGCCGCTCTCGGCTCACGCTTTCCAGCAGCTCGTACGCGCGGTGCAGCAGAACCCATCAATCGTGAGCAACCCAGTGGTGCAGCTGGCGTTTGGGGCTATCCTGCAAGGTGCGCAGCAGCAGCAGCAGCAGCAGCAGCAGGTCCACAACCAGCTGCACATCAGAGCGGTGCTCGAGGCGCAGCTGCAACAGGCGGCGCAGCAGCAGCTGCCACAGGACCAGCAGGCGGCGCGGCAGCAGCAGCTCAAGGTCCAAGCTCTGGCGCAGCAGGCGGCACAGCAGGCACAGGCGCAGGCAGTGCAGCAGGCAGTGCAGCAGCAGGCAGCGCAGCAGCATCAGCAGCAGGCGCAAGCGCAGGCAAAGAAGCAGCGCAAGACCCAGGCTGTACAGCAAAACCAGGCGGTGCTGCAGAACCAGGCGGTGCAGCAGCAGACGCAGCAGCAGCAGGCAAAGTCCAACGCGATGCACCAGGCGGTGCTTGCAGCAGAGCAGCGGCAACACACGCTCAAGCAGCAGGTGCAGCAGCAGCTGCACCTGGCAGAGCTAAACCAGATGCTTGACAAGCTGTCGCCGCAGGACAGGGCCGCTGTGTTGACTGCGGCCCCACACGAGCGCGGGGCTGTGATTCGGCAGCTGACGCAGGCCAAGCTCAGCAGCAGGCCAAGCTTGGCAGCAAGCCAAGGTCAGCAGCAGGCGCAGCAGCAGGCGCAGCAGGCGCAGCAGGCACAGCAGGCGCAGCAGGCGCAGCAGCACCAGCTGTCCGCGTCTGCGCTAGAGCACTCCGAGCGTGCATCGGCAGTGGCAGCGGCGGTGTCCCAAGCGCTTGTCGGTCCCCGGGCGCAGCGCTCGTCGTCCACTGGCGGCAGCCGGGGCGGTGGCGACGGCGGGACAGGAGAAGGAGGATGGCAGCTGGGCGGCGGCGGTGACACGGGCGCGGCGTCGCATGGCCACCATGCGTCGTCTCCGGCGCCGTCAGAGAGCAGCTACTACACGCCAGACCCGGTGGGTCACGCACCTTTGTTCTGCCCCACTCTGGGTCTGGGTCTGGGTCTGGGTCTGGGTCTGGGTCTGGGTCTGCGTGCCTCTTGCTGCCGAGCCCGTGCGCACAAGTGCACACGCGCGCACGCTGCACACGCACACGCGCGCATATTGACATCCCATGTCTCTTGCCCCCTCGCATGCCAAGACGACTGCGCCCGTCAAGCGCAAGGGCAGCCCGGACGCAACGTGCTTGTGAGTCTTCAGCAGGCCTGCCTGAGTCGCCCTGGCTGACATGCGTGCGTGCGGTAGCAGCAGGGGACAGGGTTTAGGGCCGGGCTGAGCCCGCATTGGCTTACGTGCGTGCGTGCAGCCGACATGCGTGTGTGCACGCTGTCATGCGTGTGTGCGTGCGACATCAGCAGGGGACTGGTGTAGGTAAGGCCAGGCTGCGCCCCATACTGAGCTCGCCGCAAGGCTCGTTCTACAACCACATGTGACTCTGACCCAGTCCTTCCTCCTTCTGCCTTACCTGTCCCTGTGGCCTCACCTACGACTTCCACTCCTACCCAGTCCACACTTACTACCTCTTCAACTGCCCCTGCTGCGCCGATGCCCCTCAGGCGCCGGCCCCTCCACCTCGGCGGTCGAGTAGATTGGCAAGCGCCAATTGACCCCTTATCCCCTGGAAGCAGTTAGGACCTATTTTGGAGGCGTCACACAATAGCTCTCCTTTTTGTTCTGGGACTACACGTTGGCAGGCAGCCGGCTGGTGGCTACCGCCCCTCACAAGTAATTGTTAGGGCCAGAATTGGACTTGGGTCTAGGCGGTGGTACTAGGACTAGAGGTAGTCTTTGCTGGAAAGCCAATGTAACTGTAACTGCAACTGCCCCCGCAGCTGCGTTGCTCTGACGGTGTTCCCGGCCGCTCGTACCATGCGTTTATCCTCTATCCACTCCCGCAGTCCTTAACTACCCCCTGCTACCCTTTACCCCCGCCTAGCTGCTCCCATCTGCTCGTGACTGCCCCCCAAACTACCCGTAAATGCCCCCCTTAATACCCGTAACTGCCCCCCTGACAACCCGTAACTACCCCCTAACTACCCGTAACTGCCCCTAACTACCCGTAACTGCCCCCCTAACTACCATCCTTCCCTGCACCCCTATGACCGCAGCTGCGAGGACTGCATCGCCGTGATGGGCTTCCTGTGCGACGACACACACATCAGCCTGCCGGTGAGTGTGAGATTACTTTATGGCTGATGTTGCAGTTACCGTAGTCACGTTTAGCCTTTGCGCCTTATTAAGTCAGAAAATGCCCCGCAAAGGCACCGCAAACGTGGAATCAAGCCCAGTACCGGACAAATATCTCCTTTGGGATTCGGACCCTGGTCAGGACGCACAACAGGCTGCCGCAGAGACCGCAGCAAAGGCAAAATTATAATCGCAAACCTTCCCGCAAAGGCACAAAAACCTCATTAATTCAGGCCTTATAATCGCAGACCCCCGCAAAGGCTAATAAGCATGACTATGGTAGAGTTACAGTTACCGTTGAACTCCCGTTGACCGTTTAACCTCATATATAGGTCACTTGAAAGCTCTAGACAAGCTCTGTCTGGCGGGCTCGTCTGACTAACAATCCACTGGATGGGTAAAGCTGTGTTGAAGGTCAAAGTACAGCTGGAATGCAGCCACGTGGCCATGCCACCATGCTTTCGCACCCTGACATCAACAGCGAGGATCCGAGCTGCCAGCTGCCGGGCGCTTTAGCTACTAAGCACGTGCGCGGCCACGTGGCCTCTCCTAGAAGAGCCCCCCTGCTAGGCTAGACTGCTAGTCTAGGCCTCACACCTGCCCCGGGGTCCTTCAAGTGCGTTCGTAAAGACACGTTAGCACAGCCACTAACTAGCACACAGCCAGGGGCCCCTCTCTGTAAAACGCTCTTTAGCATGAGCGCATAAGCTATCGTGCAACCTGCTAGCCATTGTTGCACAGCCTGCTAGCCACTTGTTGAGTGACAGTAATCGTAACAGTAACATCGGCTTTCCAGCGAAGACTACCTTTTAGTCCTAGTACCACCGCCTAGACCCAAGTCCAGTTATGGCCCTAACAATTACTTGTGAGGGGCGGTAGCCACCAGCCGGCTGCCTGCCAACGAGAAGTCCCGGCTGCCTGCCAACGTGTAGTCCCAGAGCAAAAAGGATAACTATTGTGTTTTTCGGTGAGTGACTGGTGCAAAACCTGCTGCTGGTCACTGATGAATGCTAACAGTCAGGAACACTCTTAAAGGCTTCCACGACCGTGTTCGGCGCGCAGCGCCCGAGCACACAACTGGGACGCCTAGTTCTGGTGGCCACTCGTGCACAGCCTCGGAGCTGCGTCCCGTTTTAATCTGCGCACGCTATTCTGGAATCAAGTTGTGGGCGGACTTTGCTTCCCGGTGATATACCCTTGGTTTTGCAGCGGAGTAGTTATTGAGGCGGTAGTTAGGGGCCATTTTGGTTTCGGCCAAGCCAGGACCCGAAACCAAAATATATTGTATAGAATTCAACCCAGCGCCTCTACCCGTCTGTCGAGCACGCACACGCGCCAACATGCGTGCGCCGCAGATCAAGGCGGCCGATCCCCGGCGGAAGCACGCCCTGCGGCGCTTGCGGAGGCACCCACTTGGGGGCGAGGTGGGGCGGCTGTGTTGCGTAGGTGCATGACTGGTGGCTGCGTGCATGCGTGCGTGAATGCGCGCGTGGCTGCGTGGATGATTGGTCGCACAGGCTGTTGGACGCCTCTGATGGCGTACTAGACGTGTGCTTGCGAGCGCACCAACACCGCTGCGCACCCACTCACCTCTCCACCTCACCTCTCCAACTCACCTCCCCACCTCACCTCCCCACCTCTCCACTTCCCCACCTCCCCACCTCCCACCTGAGGTGGGAGGTGGACCACCTCTCTACCACTCCACCTCTCCACCACTCCACCTCTCCGCCTCACCCCTCCTCCTCCACCTGCTCACACACACCAGGACGCCGTCGCCTCATTCACCGACCCCACCAACAAGCCGCACACGCTGCTGCTCACCAAGGTCCCGCGTGGCCCAACGTGGCTTCCCGCGCCGTGGCCTGATCCGGCGGCCGCAGGGCAGATGCCGTGGCTGCCCAGCTCCATGGGGGCGGCGCAGGTGGGAGACGCGGGGCAGATGCCGTGGCTGCCCAGCATGGGAGCGTTGCAGGCAGCATTCGAGAGGCAGCTGCCGCCCAGCACGGGAGTGGCACAGGCGGCAAGCGCGGGCGCGGGCGCAGACGCGGGCCACCCCGCCGTGCGGCTACCCGCATGGGAGCGGCCAGCATGGGAGCAAGGTGCGTCTGCTGCTTGGCAGCTGCCGCGGGTGCCCAGCATGGGAGCGGCGCAGGCGCCTGGCGTGGGCCTCCCTGCTGCGGGGCCGTCCAACCCACCTCGGCTTACCAGCATGTGGGAAGCGGCGACGGCGGGCGTGGGTGGGGCTTTGCCCGACGCGGCGCAGCTGCCCTGGCTGCAACCCAACCCAGCAGCAGCGGACGGCGCGCAGGCTCCACTGCTGCCGGTGCTGCCGCTCACGACGCAGGCGTCGCAGCAAACGCAGGTGCCGGTGTTGCAGCAGACGCAGCACCAGCACCCGCAGACGCAGACGCAGCTGCTGCAGGCGCCACAGGCGTTGGCGCAGCAGGCGCAGCAGGCACAGCAGACGCAGACGCAGCCAATCCAGCAGCAGCAGCAGCAGCACCCCCCGCAGCAGCAGCAGCAGCAGCAGCAGCAGGCGCAGCCGACCCATCAGCGCATCGTCATCAGGCTGCCGTTCAAGCCGCAGAACCAGCAGCAGAACCAGCAGCAGCAGAACCAGCAGCCGCTCAAGCGACCGGTTGCTGAGGGTGCCGCCGCGCCGCCGCCCAAAAAGAAGAAGGGCCGCCCGCCCAAGAGCAACGACTCTAACGGCGGCTCGGTCACGACCGCGGCTGCTCGCACGGGCGCTCCAACCGTGACCACGTCTGCTGGCACGGGGCCGGCGCTGCCTGGGCTGGGGCTGCAGGGCGCGTACAGCGCCGGCGATGCGGTGGCACTGCCTGGGCTGGGGCTGCAGGGCGCGCACATCGCTGGCGGTGCGGCGCCGGTGGCTGCGCCGCATGCAGTCGCGCCGCTGGCTGGACCGGGGGTGCAGGGCGCGCACCGCGCCGGCGGTGCGGCGGCACTGCCTGGGCTGGGGCTGCAGGGCGCGCACGGCGGCGGCGGTGCGGCGCCGGTGGCTGCGCCGCCTGTGGTGGCGCCGTTGGCTGGGCTGGCAGCGCACGGCGCCAGCGGTGCCGTGCCAGGGACTGCGCCGCATGCGGTCGCGCCGCTGCCTGGGCTGGGGGTGCAGGGCGTGCAG
The DNA here is from genome assembly GCA_016618255.1 of Chlamydomonas sp. UWO 241. Classification (NCBI taxonomy): domain Eukaryota; kingdom Viridiplantae; phylum Chlorophyta; class Chlorophyceae; order Chlamydomonadales; family Chlamydomonadaceae; genus Chlamydomonas; species Chlamydomonas priscui. The sequence continues at coordinate 253,922 of VFSX01000040.1, forward strand.
GGCGCCGGCGGTGCGGCGCCAGTGGCTGCGCAGCATGCGGTGGCGCCGCCGGCTGCGCCGGGGGTGCAGGGCGTGCACGGTGCCGGCGGTGCGGCGCCAGTGGCTGTGCCGCATGCGGCCGCGCCGCCGCCTGGGGCGGGGGTGCAGAGCGCGCACGGCGCCGGCGGTGTGGCTCCGCTGGCTGCACCGCATGCGGTGGCGCCGCTGGCTGCGCTGGTGGCCCCGGCGGCAGGGCCAGTGGCGCCTGTGGTGGCACCGCTCACCGGCCAGAGCCCTCTGATGCTCGCCGCGGCTCAGAAGGTAGGGTGGGGAAGACTAGTTGCGCGGCAGGTGTGTCCCCCCCCCCCGCTGCTTCCCTCGCTCTCCACATCCTGTTGGGCTGCTGCTGATGATGAGCAGTAGGAGCGGTGGTGAAGGCCGCAGCAACACAGGGGCGGGGGGAGAGTATGAGCGAGACGCCTCGCGACTCCAGAGAGACGGCGCCTTGAACCCATGTCATGCCTGCGCACACGTCCCATGCCGCATACTCCTCAGCGTGCCGCCGCACTCCCCTCAGCACACACGCGCGAGCGACCCCCACCAACTCCCCGCCCACTCCCACCCCAACTGTTGTGCAGGTGCTGTCGGACCGCGCGGGCGACTGGATGCTCCTCCAGGATATTGTCCGCATGCTGCCAGAGGAAGGGCCACACTAACGCTGCAGGCGCACGGCCAACAGTCAGCGACGGCCACCGTGCTGCAGTGAGCAGTAAGCAGGACTACGTTATGGCAGTGTGTGTATGCTGCCAGAGGACGGGCCCCACTAGCGCTGCAGGCGCGCGGCCTGATCAGTCAGCGACGGCCACCGTGCTGCAGTGAGCAGGGCTGCTCCAGATAGCGTGCGCATGGGCAGGGGACGGGCCCCACTAGTGGTGCAGGCACACGGCCGATCAGTCACCAGCGTGCGGACCAGGCAGTCTCTGCAGTGAGCAACGACGGGGCGGGGGTGAGCAGCTAGCAGAGGATGGGCAGCATTCGCGCATGGCGCGTGCCCAGGCGCGGCGTGGTGCAGCGAGCGAGGCTGATACTCAGCCAAGCGGTGTCGTTGGTTGGTGTTTTACAGCGCTAGTCCTTTTTCACAGCAACAAAGAAAAGTGGGGGCATTGCATCGAAAGTCTACCTTGCCAAGTGGCCAACACGTTTCTGGCTCGGCCCGCGCGTTGGAACAATTGCGCAAGTGAGGAGGGCTGACGAAAGTGTGTGTGTGTGTGATCTGCATGTTGGCAGCAAGGATGGTTGCAGCAGGAGGTTCGGTTCCACTGTGGACGATGTAAACTTGTAAATGACGACGCGCACGTGTGCGTGCGGGTGGTTGCGTTGCTTTGCGTTTGTGAAAGACCAAGAAGTTGGAGAGCACAGGGACCCCGCTGGTCACACGTGTACACCAGACGTGTCGCGCCTGCACAGCTGCTGTGGTGTCATCGCTCGTGCGCGACGAATGCGCTGACGGACGCGCGGCAGAACGGGCACGTGAGAGGCGCGTTGAGCACGCGCGCGCACATCTGCGCTGCACAGGCGCTGCACATGCTGTGAGAGCACCCGCCGATGCTCACGTCGGCCACGCCCTCAAAGCACAGCATGCACGTCGTGCCGTCGTCCGTCCCTTGGCTGGCACCCCGCACGGCTGCAGCTGCAGGGGGGTCTGCACCTGCTGCTGCCGCTGCTGCTGCGGCTGCCGTACTGGCACCGGCACCACTGCTGCCAGCCTCGCCAGCCGCCTCTTCTGCCGCTGCGACCTCCGTGCCATGACTTGCGGCTGCCTCACCCCCGCGGCTGGGGTCCTCCGGGAACACCCTGTTGGACGTGGTGCCGAGGGGGCCGCTGTGCCACGATAACGGCGATGCTGTCCCAGCTGACGATGCTGGAGTAGCCGTTGCCGCTGCCGACACCGCCGCTGGCCCCACGCGCTCCGACAGCTGCTGCTGCGGCATTAGCCCGCCACCGCCACCACGCTCGCTGCCGCTGCCGCCGCTCCTCGCCGCGCTCGTCACCTGGTCGCTCGCCCCTCCTTCCTGCGCATGCGCATGCACCGCCTTCTCCGCAACATCACCGGACCCCGCGGACGGCAGCCCCTCGTCCGGTCGAAGAGAGAAGATCGGTTCCAGGCGCACGTACGATCCGTCGGCTTGCACCCCTCGCCCAGGCACACCATTGCCACCGCCGCTGCCGCTGCATGAGACAGAGCCGCCGCCCGCTCCGGCCGACGCAGCGTCTGCACCCACCGCAGCCTGGAAGCTGCTGCTCAGCCGCAGCCGCGTCACGCGCGCAAACGGGGACGCATGAACACCTGTGTGTGTGTGTGTGTGTGTGTGCGTGTGTGTGTGCGTGTGTGTGTGCGTGTGTGTGCGTGTGTGTATGTGCGTGTGTGTGTGCGTGTGTGTGTGTGCGTATGCGTTCGTGCAAGCGCAGCCATCGCGGAGACGGTGTACCCAGATCAGAGCATGCAGCGGGCTGGGGCGTCATGCCACAGAGTGGGAGTGGGAGTGGGAGTGGGAGTCGTGGGGCATGCATGCGCCAGCCGCACCAGCTGCGCCCATGCCACTGTTCGGCGTGCCTGCTGCCGCGCTGTTGGTCGAGCCTTCCGCGGGGTGGACAGTGCGCTCAAAGGCAGAGCCCACCGATGCGCAAGACTCCCGCACAAACCTGTGTGCGGGAACGGAACAACGCAGGCGGGTGAGTGTGTGAGTGGGGCGGAGGGAAGGGACCCTCTTGCGTCTTCAAAACAGGCAGGTTTTGGCAGGTGGTTTGTCGGCCGGGTCGTGAGCAACAACAACAGCAGAGCAGCAGCAGCAACAGCAGCAACAGCAGCAGCAGCAGCAGCAGCACTGCCACCCCACCTGATGTCCTCTGACAACTTTGCCTTGAGCGCCGCGGCTGAGATGAACGCGAGCTTCGGCACGCCCTTGACGTCATCCCCAGGACGAAGCAGCTGGTCCGAGAAGAGCTGCATGAGGTCGGTGGACGGGTGCAGCAGCTGCAGCAGCACGTCGTCTGCGCGGTTGTGCCTTGCAACGGTGCCCGGAGTCTCCCCGTGCGCGTTGCGGACGAGGCGAAGGTCGCGGAAGCGTGTGTTGGTGCCGCGCGCGCGCATGGTGGCCTGGTGGCGAAGCAGCGCCGTCACGGCCGGCTGGTTGAGCGCCTATTGAGTGAGAGTGCGAGTGAGGGTGTAAGTGCGAGTGAGAGCAGGAGAGTGACAGTGCGTGTGCGTGCTTGTGCCGCGCGCGTGCATGCATGCGTGCAGCCAGCCGCTTTTCATTCTTACTTGCGCCGCTGTGTGGAGCGGCGTCCCACCCTCAATGAGCAGGAAGCCGAGGTCAGTCGTGATGACGGCGGACTTAACGTACGGAGACATGCCCTGCTCAAGCAGCACCTGGCAAAGAGTTGGGAGTTGAGGTTGGTGGGTCACAAACAGCAAGAGTACCAGTGCCATCAGCTTTCCAACAAAGACATCTTCTGGTCCCAGACTACTAGGAGGGCGCCTCCTAGTACCAGGCAGCGTTTTGTGTGTATGCTGCGCTTGCCAGCAGCAGAAGCGGCAGCAGCAGCAGCGTGTGTGCACCCCCCCCACTACCCCCGCACCTCCATCAGGCGCGCATTCTGCTCCGTGTGCGCGGCAGCGTAGTGCAGCGCGGTGAGACCAGAGTTGGACTGTATGCCGATCGCGTGGCGGTGCCGTGCGCGGACCGCCTCTGGCAGCTCGCGCGTCGTCTCCATGATCGTGCGCGAGATGACAATGTTGCCGGCGCGGGCTGCAGTGGGCGGGGGTGGGGGTGGGGGTGGGAGGCCGATGGTACCGCCTCTGGAGGCCGATGGTACCGCCTCTGGCAGCTCGCGCGTCGTCTCCATGATCGTGCGCGAGATGACGCGGGCTGTATATGGCGCGAATGGGGCCGGGGGTGGGAGTGGGTGGTGCATCACGGTTCGCGAATGCACGGGTCTCATACGTCAACGCAGGTGGTGCAAAAAACTGTGACATCGACCGCCAGCCCCTAAACTGCGTGCTGCACGTGGGTGGTGCAGCACGGTTCGCCCGCTGGACTCGCGAATACACGGGTCTTATACAACAACGCACGTGGTGCGACAGACTGTGAACTCGACCGCCAGCCCCTGAACTGCGCGTTGCACGTGGGTGGTGCAGCACGGTTCGCCCGCTGGACTCGCGAATACACGGGTCGTATACAACAACGCGACAGTGGTGCGAAGCACGTGGGTGGTGCAGCACGGTTCGCCCGCTGGACTCGCGAATACACGGGTCGTATACAACAACGTATGTGGTGCGACAGACTGTGACATCGACCGCCAGCCCCTAGACTGTGTGCTGCAGTCTAGGGTGGTGCAGCACAGTTCGCCCGCTGAACTCGCGAATGCACGTAAACGCAGGTGGTGCGGCAAACTGTGACATCGACCGCCAGCACCCAAAACTGCGCATAATAAGGGCGTGCTCCCACTCATGACCTAGAAGTTCCTTTCAGCCTAGACGAAGGGTGGGGAGCGACTTTGACTGAAGCGTTCTCGACATCGGGGACGCTAGCGACGACGACTGAACGTCGGCTGTGACTAGAAGAAAAAATTCTCCTTCTAGATTGACTGGGGGACAGCTCGGGGGCCTTCTAGCGCGACCTCAAAACCTAGAAGTTTTCTGATGGTGATGGATGTTACAGTCAGGGACACCTCTAAGGCGTATAAGACCGTGCTTGGCGCGTATGGCCCGAGCACCTTACTGAGATGGCTGGCTGTTGGTGGTAGGGAACCCCAACTCTGTAAAGAGCGTGGGCGCACCCCTAGGTCCCCTACCGCAGCGGCAGCAAACGCTTGTTTAAGTAGGTGAGCGCATGTGGGGAAACGGAAACGCGAGGCAGATTCATCGCCAATCGCCAAAAGAGACATCCCCCTGTGGAGAGAAAGGCCAAGACGTGGCCAGAAAGGATATCAAGCCGGGCCGCAACCTCCAACATGTTCAGGGGTTTTCTAACTGGGATTTCAACCAGAGTACACAGGATTCTCAACCTGTTACCCTTGACCCGGCTCTGAGCAAAAGCTGATCCCTTGTTGTTGCACCGAGCACGACATTGTGTTTTCTAGAAAATTTCAAAGAGTCCGAGTGGGGACACATCCTAAGGGTGTTGCCCCTCCGACTCAATGGAAACGGTAAGGGCGGTCCCTTCGTGCCCTTCCTTTCACAGACGTACGCCTGCGTACCTGCTGCATCGCATAAAAGCTCTCCCTTTTCCTCAGCGTGTTGGCAGGCAGCCAGCTGGTGGCTGCCGCCCCTCACACGTGATTGCTAGGGCCAGAGCTGGACCTGGGTCTAGGCGGTGGTACTAGGACTAGAACGTAGCCCTGTCTGCTGGAAGTCCTGTCTGCTCGTCTGCTGGAAAGCCGATGTTACCGAACAGGGCCTGAGCCTTCGCGGGGAGGTAATAAAAACTTTGTTCGATCGCTCTGCGGGGGTCATTTTTCGTCAATTTCAGTCGATTGACGCCCTAATCGCGATTTTACGCGAGTTTTCAATCGTTTTCAGCTTCTCAGGGGCGTCCCAAACGACATTTTTTTTGCGAAAACTCAGGCCCTGTAGGGAACTGTTACGGTTAGTGTACCTGCGTAGTGCAGCACCGTGCGCCCGCTGAAGTCGCGTACGCTGGGGTCGGCGCCGAGGCGGATGAGCTGCGCCACGATGGCGGTGTAGCCCGCGAGCGTGGCGCGGGAGAGGGGCGTGTCCAGGGTCTGTGCGCGCGCGTGTGTGTGTGTGTGTGTGCAGTGCGTGTGTGTTGCGCGGGGACATCGGGAGCTTACGATGGTGGTTGGTTACAGAGCGCGCGTGGTGACGGTGTCAAACGGTGCCCCGGCGAAGCCACGTGAGAGTGGCGCAGGAGAGGGGCGTGTCTAGGGTCTGTGCGTGGGTGTGTGGGGTGGGGGTGGGGGGATGGCGGGTGGTGGGTGGGGGTGGGGGCGTGTGCAGTGTGGGCTCGCGTACAGTGGGGGGGGGGGGCGGAGGGGGAGGTTGGTTGGTTGGCTACAGAGGCGAGCGTGGCACCCCCTC
>VFSX01000040.1:265000-305000 GCA_016618255.1 Chlamydomonas sp. UWO 241
CTCATTTCCTGTAAAACATGCACTCCGCCAGCTGTGACATGTGCGTTGCACCACACCCTGAGGACCCCCGACACCACCCCGCTGATCCCTAGCTAGCTGGCGCTTGTGTAGTGGCGGGGTGGGGGAGAGGGGGGAGTGCATCTTCCGTCTTTTTACTCCCTGGTAGGCTGGCGCGCTGCGTGGCCTTGTGGGCTCTCCTAGTAGAGCCCCCCTAGACGTGTAGTCTAGGCCTTAACTCACGCCCCCGGGTCCTCCAGCCGCGTATGTGTAAAACCTGTACAACCCTGAGGACACACGTGCGCCAGCTGTGGCAAGTGTGTTGCACCACACCCTGATGACCCGGGTCCACACACCCAGGTCCACACCCAGGTCCACACCCAGGTCCACACAACCAGGTCCACACCCAGGTCCACACAATCAGGTCCACACAACCAGGTCCACACCCAGGTTCACAACCAGGTCCACACACCCAGGTCCACACCCAGGTCCACACACCCAGGTCCACACCCAGGTCCACACCCAGGTCCACACACCCAGATCCACACACCCAGGTCCACACCCAGGTCCACACCCAGGTCCACACACCAAGGTCCACACAATAAGGTCCACACCCAGGTCCACACCCAGGTCCACACCCAGGTCCACACACCCAGGTCTACACCCAGGTCCACACCCAGGTCTACACACCCAGGTCCAGGCCCAGGTCCACACACCCAGGTCCACACCCAGGTCCACACCCAGGTCCACACCCAGGTCCACACCCCCAGGTCAACACCCAGGTCCACCCCCAGGTCCACACCCAGGTCCACACCCGCGTGCGCCAGCTGGCGCTGTGTAGCGACGCCTGCTCGTCAACGGCAGCAGCGGACGCCATCTGACTTGCGCAATGACAGAGGAGACGAGTTACAGAACCTGTGACTGGCCTGACTCGGCCTGTCACATCTGAGCCAAGCTGGGATAGAGAGAGAGACTGGGACTCAGAGGTAGACAAGCTGAGGGGGGACTGGGACTGAGACTGTACCGGGATCCGTATAACACAAGTAGTAGGAAGACTGATGGCAGTAGGATCTCTCCTTAAGAGATCTCTACTCCACACGCACTAATCCACAGCCAATGCCACAGCCAGAACCCCAGGACTGCGGGATGAGAGCGGAGTCGAGTTGGCAGAGGAAATATACAAACTAGACGTTTTCCAACCTCGGTTGTGTCGTGTGGTTGGTTTGCCTTTTCAGCCGTACACGGGGGGGGGGGGGGGGCTGGTTACTTTCAGGAGCTTCAGGGGGGTTGGCTCAAATGGATGGGCGGCTGTGCGTGCCGAGGCCATCTGCGCCCTGGAAAATATATGGCCGGCCCTGCCGAACGCGCGGCATCATGCATGCATGCATTATTTCATTTCACGCCAAGCGGAAATCTTTTTGGCCCGGATGAGGCTGGCGGGATAAGAGTGGACACAAGTCGGGGCAGACCATACATTGCATGTGGGATCTCTATGCCTACTGTCACTGCAGTGATGCACCAGTAATGTACCCATATGTGCATCACATGTTCCCATATGCATTGGTATTGTTACTCATGTACCCATCATGTACCATCATGTACCATACGTGACCGATATGTGACCCATATTGTGACTGCACGTCATTCTTTTGTTTGTATTGTTTTGTGACAGCACGGCATTCTTTTGTTTGTATTTTATTTTGAAAATCCACTGAGGGGCAAACATATCCAAATTGCCAACTCTGATCCTTGCAGTAAGAGTTCTGGATCTGCAAAGTTTTTTGCGGGGTGGTGCGTGTGGGGGTGGGGGCCCTAGAACTGGGTTGAAACGATCATTGGGAGAGATGCACGTGCGGAACCCGGTGGTGCGTGTGGGGTGGGGGTCCTGGAACTTGGTTGAAACGATCATTAGGAGAGATGCACGTGCGGAAATTCAAGGCTTCAGGCTGCGTGTGCACACACCTCTCGGCACAACATCATTGTACGGCATAGATACAGATAGAGCCATCATACGAGTGAAAACTCATGAGCCGAAAGCCCCCCCCCTCGCGAGGGGAACCACACATGGGAACCAATCAGGACACGCAGACAGCATGACCACCACAAAATGCCATCGTTGTGTGCACTGACGGCGTTTAAAACCCTGGACTCAGACAAGGCGCAATCGTCGCTAGCATCGAGGGCCTGCGCATTAATCGAGCATTAAGCCTCGACCGTTGAGAGGGGGGGCACGGTGCCCCTGATATTGCACTGGCACCATTGTAGAGTATGAGTATTCATTTTAGGTATGGGCCACCACTGGCACCGTTGCAGAGTACTCATTATAGGTAAGGGCCACGGTCACTGCTCGATCACTGCTCGATCACAGTGGGGTGCAAAACAAAAGGCCTCCATAAACCTCGAGCCTTTTCCACACCGATCGTTCACATCGAGCTCGGTCAGCTCGCCGGCGGCAGGACCCGTGGAGAACTGCACAGCACTGCGCTGCACTGCACAGCATGGCAGGCAGGTGCATTTCCGCTTCAGCCTCGCACCGCGGCAAGCACGCCCGCAGGGGCTGCCTCCGCCGCGTCGCCCTCGTCGCACAGGTCCAGGGTCTGGATCAGCCCGTCCGCCCCCTCCATGCCCGTGCGCGCGTGTGCGCCCCGCTCCAGCTCATCGGCAATCGCCGTCTCCTGGAGCACGAGCCGCATCATCGATCCGTCCCTTCGTCGTCGCGGTACTCCGTGGCCTTAACGCCCAGCCGCGCTGCGACTTCGGCGCGCTGCGCCAACAGCGACGCAGACATCGCGCTGGCTCGCATGGACTCGCGCATGGACTTGCGCACGTTGCCGGAGAGGGTGGGCGGCGAGGCGCTGTCGACTGAAGAGGTCGAGGCCATCGCGAGCAGGTTGGCGCACATGCCGGCGATCTGGACCTCGATCTGGCTCTCTGCCGCGGAGCAAGAGCGGCGCCGGTCGTGCACCTGCCGCTGCTGCTGCTGCTGCTGTGCTGCTGCTGTGCTGTTGCTGCTGTGCTGCAGTTGTGCGCCACCAGCACGGGGTGGCCTAGACATGTGCGAATTGAGTTTGGTCGCGGGCGCGCTCCCAGTCTGCTCCCCCGGCACCGGCAGCAGCGAGGTGCTCTTCGAGGGCTGGCTGCAGGAGATGGGCGCGACCACCGAGGGGGTGTGGACCCCCCACAGCGGCTGCGAAATCCACGACAACGACTGCACCTGCGCAGCACACAGGGGCAAAATCCTCGTGGTGAGTAGTGTAGTGGTGAGGGGCAAACCCATCGTGATGATGAGAGTTTTCGTGGGCTATTTTTGCAGCTCGACCTTTTGGTGGGCCTGTTGCCTGCTGTCTGATAGTCCCTCTGGAACTGACTGTGACCGCCGGCAGTGCAAGGAGAATCAGGGCATGGAGAATTTCTGGAACAAATTTACTATTGGCTGGTCCAGGCTGATTCAGTGAATCTAGACTAAAGACCCACCCGTGGGGCCACGCGGCGACTGCGAAGTGGCATGCTGCCAACGATGCATCCGTCCGTAGTGACGTGCGGCAGCTCGGCGGTGGCAGAGAGAGCGCACAACAGGGTGGCCGCCTTAGGCGCGCGCAAAGCGCCTTCTCCAACAGGCCCTGCCAGCTCCGAGCTGGGCCCGAGTTGCGCCTTCTCGCCTGCGCCTGTGCCTGCGGAGGTGGCACATGGGCACGCATCAAGTACTTGACTAGTCGGCCTAATACCCGGCCTAATAGCCCCCCCCACACACGGTGACGTGGTTGCTCACCAGGGCAGCTGCAGCGGCGGGCCAGGATTTGGAAGCAGGTAAACGTAGGCATAATAGATGCAGTGGTAGTGGTGATTCGACTTGGATTCGGCTTGGTAATCTCCTCTCAATATGTGTGGGTTCCACACTGTCCTACAGAACTTAGCCCTAGAGAACCCAGCAGCAGCAGCAGCAGCAGTGATTTCGACTGGAAGCGGCAGCCGCAAGCAACCGCTCAGACGGGATGGAGACGGGTGGTCTATCACACACGGTGCGGGAGCTTAAAAAAAGCCAAGCCAAGCCAAGCGTAAAAACAAACCTTTTGACACGCATGGCATGCATCCCAACCTCGCCATGCATCAAAGTTAATCAACCATCCAACCATGACTTAAATCTCGCAGCATGCCCTTCTCTGTTCTCCAAGCGCTTCACGGCGTCTGCCTCGGCAGGCGTCTGATCCTGATGATGATGAGAGTTTTACAATCCTGATGGGTGTTTCTAGTGGGTAGGTTGCACGGCTGTACGCTGCAACCATGCGGATGCCTGACTTGCCCGCAACCTCTGTGGACCTTGACCACCACAGGCAGCCGAGCAGGCCCAGGTGGTTACATGACAGGACTGGTAGGCTGGCGCGCTGCGTGGCCTTGCGGGCTCTACTAGTAGAGCTCCCCTAGCCGTGTGGTCTAGGCCTCAACTCACGCCCCGGGGTCCTCTGCCCGCGGACATGTAAAACCTGTGAAACCTACGAATGACAGGCAAAGGCACCAACTTGCCAGTGTAAGGATGTCGCCCCACCAACACTGCACGTGACGCTTTCACTCGAGTGCGCTCCTGTAAAGCCTGCTTCCCCCTGGGTGTGTGGCATGTGCGTCGCGCACCGCGAGGGCCCATGCGTGCCAAGTTGCACTGTGTGCCAGCGCTCACGCGTCAGCGGCAGCAGCGGCTGCCATCTATCTTGCGCAATGACAGAAGCTGGACAGAGGGCGAGACAGACGAGCCCAGACCTGCCAGGACGCGAACAGAGTAGTTGTTTTTACCGACGGGAAAAAAATGTTCAGCTTCAGCCCAGTCCGGATTTATCCCAGTCTCTTGTAGTGCGCCGGGCAGGGTGCTGGGGAGGCAGGTATATAGTATCGAGGTCAAGTAGATTGGCAAGTGCCACTTGACCCCCTATCCCCTGGAAGCAGTTAGGACCTATTTCGGAGGCATCATATAATAGCCCTCCTTTTTGCTCTGGGACTACGTGTTGGCAGGCAGCCGGCTGGTCTTGGGTCATAACTGGACTTGGGTCTAGAAGGTGGTACTAGGACAAAGAGCTCTTCGCTGGAAAGCCGATTACTGTTACTGTTACTGTCACAGCAAGCCCACCCTGGCACACTGCGTGGCCCTGCGGGCTCTCCTAGTAGAGCCCCCCTAGACGTGTAGTCTAGGCCTTAAATCACGCCCCGGGGCCCTCCGGGCGCGTACGTGTAACACCTGTAAAACCAGCCATCCCACCGGATGCGGGGTTGGCACACCTGCCACAGCACCCCCCTCAGCGACCAGACCACGTACATCATCATCAAAGATGAGTCAACAGTCCTGTGCGAGTCGTTTTTTTACAGTGTTTGCATGTACGCGTCCGGAGGACCCCGGGGCGTGAGTTAATGCCTAGACTACACATCTAGGGGAGCTCTACTAGTAGAGCCCGCAAGGCCTCGCAGCGCGCCAGCCTACCAGTGCCGGTGCTCTACTCCTTGCACACATAGGAGGGAAGCGGCCGTATGCCCAGTCCTTGCCCTCTGCCAGGAAGGAAGCTAGCACGTTGCAGCACGTGCGATGCGGGGCGACAGCGCAAATCCTGCGGGGAAGCTCGCAGGGGGCCGCGACGACGACGGGAGGCTCGCAGGGGGCCGCGAAGGAGGAGCTCGCAGGGGACTGCGAGCCAGGCGCAGCGGCGGCACAGGGGGTGGCGCGCAGGCTGCGCCACCACCACCACCGCCCGGCGCGGCCCATGCAGTGGCACCGACGCCTAGGGCGCCTGCTGGCGGGCCTTTGGGAGGTGCGGATGTGGACGCCTGGGGCTGCGGCACGTGATACAGGCGACTCATCACCACGGGAGGCAGTACGCTGCTGCCCACGGTGCATCAGCCGGCGCTAATGGAGCTCAAGCGGCTCTGCTGCTGCTGCTGCTGCTGCTGCTGCTGCTGCTGCGTGAGCCGCGGCGAGCGCGGCGAGCGCGGCGACACGCTGGCTGAGGCTGTGGCTTTGGTCGGGGTGAGGGGTGCGCTGCCGGCATCGCTTTGTGCACGCGCGAGCGCGAGCGCGCTCGGAAGGTCCGCCTGCGTGCGTATGTTTGTTTTTGGGAACTCAATACAATCCTGTCTTCTTTCAGAGTCGGTGCAGCGCATCGCTCATTTTCAGCCCGCTGTAGCTGACTTCCGGTGCCCCCAGAAGACAGATGTTCCGCGGGACATCACAGGCATTGTTGTGCGCCCCACAGTGCATCGCCCACCCACTTCTCCTGTGTGCATGCACCAGTGATTTTGTTTTCAAAAAAATCAATTGCTCTCTGGGGGCCGGCGCGCAGACCAACGTCCCGTTGACCGCCTTGACTGCTGCCTTAGCGTTTACCATTGGCCAGGAAATATAGGTCATTTTCAAGCTCGTGACGAGCTCGATCTGGTGGGATCGTCAGACCATCAAGCAACTTGGTTGGTTGAGCTCTATCTGATGGGATTATTAGGAGCCAAATGGCCCCCAGGAGCCCAAAACAAAATGACTGGCATGCACGCAAGATGGCCCTACCTGAGCCAGGATGCCCGCCATCGCGTTAAAGTGTCGCACGCCCTGCAGCTGCGGCAGCACCTCTTTGTGGTCTGCGAGCGAGACGAGCAGTCGGTACACGAGGGTGGTGTGGGGCCTCAGTGTGGCATGGCCCGGGCTCTCGTGGACCTCAGAGGAAGGGCAGCTCTCTCCCTCGCCCTGCCTGGTGCTGATTGAGGCCGGTGGGTGCACGAGGCAGCCCCCAGCGGCTGCGGCAGCATCCACGGCTGTACCACCACCACGGCCGTGGAAGCGGCCATGGAGCGGCCGTGGCCGGTAGGTGGCAGGTGCACTGACAGAGTTGGGGGCGGGCGGGGGCGGGCAGTGGCTGCCGCCGCTCCGCTGCATCGAGTTGCTGGCTCCACCGCTGCTGGCGTTGCCGCGCCCGCTGCTGCTGCTGCTGCTGCTGCTGCTGCTGCTGCTGCTGCTGCTGCTGCTGCCGCCATTGCTGCTGCTGCTCATCCTTCGGGGGCTGCCATTGCTGCTGAAGGAGGAAACCGCAGCGTCACCCGCACCCAAGCCCGCCTCGCCACGCTCCTCCCAGTCCCCGTTGAGCGTGAGTGTTGCAGCGCCAGTCGATTCCTCTTTCCATCTGATGTCGCCAGGAGGTGCACCGGCCGCGCTGGAGGGTGGATCACACTGCTGCTGCTGCTGCTGCTGCTGCGGCGGTGGCGGCGGCAGAGGCGGCTGTTGTGGTGAGGCGTTGCTTGCAGGCGTGGATGCCGCGAAGCATGCCTGCTGGGTCTGCTGCGTCTGCTGCGTCTGCTGCGTCTGCTGCTGCTGCGTCTACGTCTGCTGCTGCTGCTGCTTCTGCTGCTGCTGCTGCTGCATCTGCTGTGCGGCCGCGTCTGCTGCTGCTGCTGCCGCCGCTGCTGCCGCTGCTGCGTCTGTTGCGGCGTGCGGTGCACGCTGCCGCCTTTGCCTTTTCCGCTGGTTCTGATCATCCACGGGTTGACAGTTTCCTCAACGGCGCATTGTGCACTGCTGCTGCCGCCTCTGTCGCCACCAGAACCGTCGTCAGACTCTCGGTCGTGGAACAAGACGGCGGCGGCCGAGGCCTCACGGGACAAAATTGTCCGAGGCGTTCCGTGCCCTGCGTGCGACAAACTGGCGCGCCTCTGACGCCACGTGTGCAGGGAGACTATGCCCGCCACTTAGGCCGCCAGCTCCCTCTCGCTTCCCGAGCGCTGTTGCCGGCTACCCGACAGGCGCAGCTGCGTAGTCGCGGGAGCATGCACGTGTGGGTGTGTTTTCGCATGTGTTTGGGGCTGGGGAGACCCCCCCTCCCCGGGCATGAACGCACTTGCATGAAGTCTGCCACCACCTCCGCCTCGCACTCGGCCCTCGCGTGCGATGCTGTCTCTCGCATGGCGTAACTGGTCGCTTCGCCCACCGGGCAGCTGCGCGCACGGGGATGCGGCACGCATTAATTGCGCTGCTGATGTGAGGGTCTGCTTCAAGGCCGTGGTGGCGACTCGGAGAGTCGCGCGGGTGGCAGGACGAGACAGGACGTGACAGGTGCAGCACTAACAGTGCTGCAGCATTCTTGGCACGTACCTCTCGTTGAAGAGAGACATCGGACCCGAATCAACGTGGCGGGAGCCTGCAGGGAGCCTGGAATATCGAACAATATCATAGGAGATAGAAGGCAAGCTCGCTCCACGCCGCCGCACACCCACGGGCTACCTTCCAGGAACAACGTGCCTTAATGAGGCACTCTGCTGTGTTTGTCAGAGGCGGTTGCGACGCGGTCGGTCGGGTCCACCACGCCACACTATTATAGTAGCTTCACCCTCCCACTTGGCACTAGGAGACTGAGGAAGGAGGAGGCACAGCAAGAAGGAGGCACGCGAGGAGGAGGCACGCAAGAGACACAATGCCTCTTATATATACGTGAGCACGCTACCTTCACTACCTTCACGTCGGCCCCGTCCCAGCCTTTCCCAACGCCCCCCTCACCAGCACGCATGCATGCATACATGCGCACACACTGAGGCCTATGTTGCTCCCGTCTGTTGCCCTGCGCAGCTTCGTGGCTCGGGATGTAACAGTCCTCTGTGAATACGCGCCCTACAGCGGTGAGCGCACGCGCAACGCGTGCATGGGCATCGTACGCAGCTTTAGGGGCGGGGTGGGGGTTGGGGGGGCAGCAGGGAGCCGCAGGTGGCCTCTTGACCATTCACGGCATGCATGGACCTTTTACTGCAGGCAACTTCGCCAGTGTCGCGGTCGCGTGCCTCTCCAACATCAGCAATCCCGAACCAAAATTCACCATCGCGTGCGACCGACACACGTTCAACTTCATCGTGTCGAATGGCTACAGTGAGTGTCATGCATGGGGGCAATGTCGCCATGCGTGTGCATGGGGCCCATGCCATGCCATGCGTGCAGTCCAGCCGATGCTGCAGCACACCAGACGCGACGCACAGCCTTCAAATGCGCTAGAGGCTGCAGCCAGTGGGCGGGGGCGGTCGCACGCACCGGGTGTGGTGGAAGCTCTGTTGCAGCTGTCAGCTGTCAGCGGCGATCCGGCTGCTGGCGCAGGTGCAGAGGCACGTCTCTGCGATCTGGCTGCGCGCAGGCCATGTGGCAGCACGGATCTGGGCCGATGAGACGCCGGGATACCCCCTGCGTGCACGCCGCTGCTTCACGCACGCACTGCGCTGCGTGTGAAGACAACACACCGCACGCAGCGTTCCTGGTTGTTGCTGACAAAGCGTACGGGCGGCAGATGCCCTTGACACACACACACTCACACACACACCGTGAGCGCGCACACACACTTACACACACACACACACACACCGCACGCACACACCCGCAGCGTTCCTGTTTGTTGCCGACGAGGCGTACGAGCGGCATGTGCGCTTGACACACACACACACACACACACACACACACACACACACACACACCGCGAGCGCGTGCACACACACACACACACACACACCGCACGCACACACCTGCAGCGTTCCTGGTGGTTGCTGATGAAGCGTACGGGCGGCAGATCCCATTTGCATTCCTGGAGCGTGTGCGCGACGAGTTTGACTCGAAGCACTCAGAGGCGGGGCGCATGGCGCTGGAGGGCGGGCTAAGCGGCGCGTTTGAGAGCCGCCTAAAGTTCCACATGAAGGTGCGCGCGCGCGTGTGTATGTGTGTGTGTGTACGTGGTCGATTTTACAGTTGTCGGACGCCTTTGATGGCGTGTTAGACTTGTGCGGAGGGCGGGCTAAGCGGCGCGTTTGAGAGCCGCCTGAAGTTCCACATGAAGGTGCGCGTCAGTGTTTCCGTTGTCCAACCCGCAACCCGACAGAGTGCACTTTCGGGTTGAGATTGGCCGATGCGGACTGGCGAGTCGGGTTGAGATTGCGCGAATTTCGACCCGAAAAGTGTGGAATCGTCATTTTCACACTTTTCACGCCAAAAATCGTCCCCATCGGGTTGAGATGAGCGGAATGAGCGTGAGGCCCGGGTTGAACCGGCATTTCCCCAGGATCCTTAGGGGGTACTTCCATTGAGCCGGAAATTGGTTATCCGGGTGGAACCATCCGGGTGGTTACTGAATATCCGGTCGTTTGTTTCCATTGACGCGCCCGGATGTCTTGCAAGGCCGGTGGCGGGCGCGAGGGTCATCCGGCTCATCCGGCTCATCTGGCCCTTGGTCAAACCTCGGTGTAGGGCCTGCATCTGAGCGCGACGAATAGACAACTCCATCGCGCGTCTGTAGATGTGTTTAGTACATCGAACGGCCAAGAAACGCGTGCGCTACGGCCTAGGGACGTGCAACACAGTCTAAAACCGCCCCATGCAAAATTGCGCCATGCAACTGTTGCTGCGCGAGTGCGCGCCGCACTGCAACGCGCTGGTACGGCATGCCCCGCGGCAATATCCGGGCATTGCATGCAATGGAAACACGACAACCCGGATATTCAGACGAGGGCCGGATATTGCCCGCGGCCCGGATTGTCGTCTGGGTTTAGAACCGGATGGGTGACACACCGGAAATTCAATGGAAGTACCCCCTTAGCGGAACCACTGGTGTGTGTGTGTGTGTGCGGTCGATTTATAGTCTTCTCGGACGCCTTTGATGGCGTGTTAGACTTGTGCTTGCACACTCAATCCCTGAGGCATGCAGATAGCACCCGCAGTGTTAGACTTGTGCTTGCGCACTCAATCCCTGAGGCATGCAGATAGCACCCGCACTAGTCCACTGAGTGGACACACATTGACTGTGTCCATCCCACTGGCCCTAGTACATCTGGTCGCGCATGCGTCTCAGTTCGTGTGCTTGTGTGTGTACGTGCACGCGTGTGCGTGTCTGTGTGTCATGTTTTTGTTCATGAGAACTGACTGTGGCTAGACCGTGGTGCGTGTGCTGCGTTGAGCTCTCTTGAGGCGATCGATCGCGTGTGTACTGCATGTGCACTGCGTGTGCACTTAACAGGCGATCGACCGCGTGTGTACTGCATGTGCACTGCATGGCCTGGCCGTAGCCACCTGTTGTTGTGCCCTACCTTTGTTTGCACATACATGGAGCACCCGGAGGAGAGTGACCTGCGTGGGCACTTCGACGTGCACGCAATGGCCTGTCTGGGCTGACGCATGGCACGCAAGGCGCACATTGCATTGCTGCATGGGGCACCCCTGAGGTGATTGACCGCGTGGGCACTGCGGCATGCCGTGCAACGTGTCGAAGGCCTGCAATGCTGTCGCATGGCATGCAAGGCACACAAGTATAATACGCCATCAGAGGCATGAGACCGAGTGTACACTCGACCCCATTGCACACGCGCACACACACGTGCGCACACACACACACACACACACACACACACACACACACACACACACATCTGCCTGCCTCAGGGATTGAGTGCGCAAGCACAAGTCTAATACGCCATTAAAGGCGTCCAACAAGACTGTAAAATCGACCACACACACGCGTGCACACACGTGCACACACACGCACACACACGTACGCACAGTATTGCATGGAGCACCCGAAGGAGATTGACCACATGGGCACTGCGGTGTGCCTTGCGACTTGTCGAAGGCCTGAATGGCCGACACATGGCACACAAGTCTAAAACGCGACCAAACGCGTCAGACCGACTGTAAAATCGACCCCATTGCACACACACGCACACGTACAGTACTGCATGGAGCACCCGGAGGAGATTGACCGCGTCGCGGCGATGAAGCTCAAGGTCAACGACGTAAAGGGCATCATGATGGACAACATTGAGAAAGTGATTGAGCGAGGGGAGAAGATCGAGGTGGGTGGTTGTGGGGTGGTTGCAGGGTGGTAGGGTGGTTGTGGCGTGGTTGTGGGGTGGTTGTTGGGGTGGTTGGACAACACTATTGGACAGGTCATCGGGCGGAGCGAGAGAGAGTTACGCGAGCGCGAGCACGCCTTTTGCTGTGCCCTCCACCACCACACAAGGTCGAGGAGGTTGGTTGTGGGGTGGTTGTGGGGTGGCTGTTGGGTGGTTGTACGGTGGTTGTACGGTGGTTGTACGGTGGTGGTGGGGTGGTGGTGGGGTGGTTAACAACATCAAACACGTGATCGAGCGGAGCGAGAGGGAATGAGAGTTGGGTGGTTGTGGGGTGGCTGTTGAGTGGTTAGACAAAACCATCAAATAGGTCATCGAGCGGAGCGAGAGAGAAAGAGAGTCACGCGAGCACGAGCACACCTTTCGCTGTGCCGCCACCACCACACAAGATCGAGGTGGTTGGTTGTGCGGTGTTTTTTGGGTGCTGTAGGGTAGTTGTAGGGTGGCTGTTGGGTGGGTTGGACAGCACCATCGAACAGGTCATCGAGCGGAGCAAGAGAGAAAGAGAGTCACGCGAGCGCGAGCACGCCTTAAGCTGTGCCTCCACCACCACACCACCACCACGCGCGAGAGAGCGACGCAAGCCTCGCACCTACCACCCACCACCACCACCACCACTGCCGCACCTAGGTCCTACCATCTCAACCACCACCCACCACAACCACAACCACACCTCCACCACGCGTGAGAGAGTGGCGCAGGCCTCGCACCTACCACCCACCACCCACCACCACCACCACCACCACCACCAACCCTAACCCCCCTAAACCCTTACAACTACAACCCAAGGTGCTGGTGGACAAGACTGAGGACCTGTCGAAGCAGGCGCAGCAGTTCCAGAAGAAGGGGAAGCAGCTGCGGCGCGCTATGTGCTGGCAGAATTGGAAGTGGAAGATCCTCATCATCCTGCTGCTGCTCGTCCTCATCGTCGTCGTGTTCTGCTCGATCTGCTTCTACAACGGCCACAACTGGTGCGTGCGCGTGCGTCTGTGTGTGAATGTGTGTGCGCGTGCGTGCGCGTGGTTGGGGTGGTTGGGTGTGCGTGGGAGGGCTGGAAGATCCTCATCATCATGGTGCTGCTCTGATTGTCGTCGTGTTCTGCTCAAGCTGCTTCTACAACGGCCACAACTGGTGCGTGCGCGTGCGTCTGTGTGAATGTGTGTGTTTGCGTGCGTGTGCGTGGTTGGGTGTGCGAGGGAGGGCTCGAAGTGGAAGGTCCTCATCATGGTGCTGCTGCTCGCTCTGATTCCATGTGATTCTTTGTGATTCTTACCAGAAGCCAGGGTGCTCCAGCACAACCACTGGCGCCGTGCCTCCCTCAACCGCACCCGGCACCCCCCCACCCCGCAGCATCAAGTCGCAAACGTTCCCCGGCTACGAGCCCCCGCCCTCGCCGCCGCGCCCGCCGCCGCCGCCGCCTCCGCCGCTGCCGCCGCCGCCGCCGCCGCTGCCACCGCCGCCGCCGCTGTCGCCGCCGCCGCCGCCGCCGCCGGTGCTGTCGCCCTCGCCTCCGCCTCTGCCGCCTCCACCTCTGCCGCCGGTGCTGCGCGAGTCCCCGCCGCCCCCGGAGCCGAGCTTGCCCGGGGCCTCTCCACCAGCGGTCACGCCGACGGCTGCAGGGCGCTAGTCCGTCGACGCAAGTCTGCGCCAGTCTGCGCCGCCCACCCTACCACATTCCCAACGCCCCAGGCGGCGCCTCGGGCGGCGCCTGCACTTGCGCGGACCAGGCGGCGCCTCGGGCGGCGCCTGCACTTGCGCGGACCAGGCGGCGCCTCGGCCGCGCCGTGACCGCCCGAGGCGCACCCACGACCGCCTGAGGCGTCGCCTCGATCGCTGCCACCTCGGGCGCCCACCACCGCCCAAGGCGCACCCCGAACGCCTCAGGCGTAGCACTGCCTTCACTTGCGCGTCTCAAGACGCAGCGGCTGTGGTGGGGCTACCACACATTTGGTCACATCGTATTTTGTCAAGACTTGTTGAGCATCCACTGCCGGCGGTCACAGTTCAGTTCCAACGCTCCAGCGCAGCGAGGCAGAGCAGGCACGAGGATGCACCGCAGGGGGGCGCCACAGAAGCAGTCCGCAGTAACGGGCGGCACGGCGCGGGCGCTCGCTCGCTGTCGGCACGGCTGGCGTGTGCATGGTTGTCGCGGTGCCTCCGCCAAGGCTCCCCGCCTATATATACGACGGTTACGAGGACTCCTTTTGTCCAGATACGCAGGGTCGTGCAGGGGTCCTGAAGGAGGTTCCTTGGGGTGTCCTTTAGGAGGCTCCTTGGGGTTCCTTGGCGGAAGCAGTGGGTGTTGGCTCGCCCCTGTGCCTGCCGCGGTGCCGTTCTGCCGCGTGCTCGCCCTCCCGCGTGCGCCTCCTTTTTACCTGCGCATGTGACGACATTTGACCCACGCAACGTCCACCGGTGGTGATACCGGCCGGTGCTCCGGGGCCCTTCACCTTTGTATTCTTCTCTCGGGGACTTTTCAGGAGGAGACGCGGCACGCCGTCACGGAGAGACCGCACGCGCACGCGTCTGCCGCACCCCTGGTGGCGTGCGTGCTCTCCCCGTGGACTGCACCGACTACCAACACGTGCGCACACAACACCACATTCTTTCGACCTGTAGCAGATGTCTGTCCAGATATGTGCAAGCGGTTACTAGGTAGGAAGTTTGCTTTGGTAGAAGGTCCCTCGCTGTGTTGACAACGACGAGGCTTCGCTTGCCTCCCTCCCCTGCCGAGCGCTCACACACATGCACACATAGAGACCGGCGCGTACGCTCCTCTGACCCCTCCTTCACTGCTTTGGCTCTCCCTCGATCCCAGGCGTCGCGCCGTTATCGGCGCGACATGGATCCAGAGGCCTGCACCTGCACAAGCTGTGCACGAGTCCCTGCACATTCGCAGGTGTGGGCAACAGCCGTCGCCACTCTGGCCGCTGTAGCGGCAAACTGCCTGGCTTTTATAGTGGCACGCTTTTGAGTGGATCCCCCTATCGGTTTCAAGTCGAGAGAAGCTAGCAAGTAGGTGTTGTTGTTGCCCGGGCACTCGCAAACACACGCGCTTCACAAGCACCCGCACACCTGCCTAGGCAGCGAGCAGGCACCTAGCAGGCGGCAAGTGGTGGTGACGTGCTGCGCGCGGCCGCACGCGGCCTTGTGGGCTCTCGTGGTAGAGCTCCCCTAGTTGCGTCTGTGCCTGAACTCATGCCCCGGGGCCTCTGGACACGGACATGTCAAACCCGTAAAAACAGGCGGCAGGCAGCTAGCAGCTGGAAGCAGCCAAAGGAACGCGATCAGGACCAGAGTTTTTACATGGGTCTGCCAAGTTTTGCGGAGAGCTGACCAGACGCCAGTGTCGTCGAAGAGAGTACACCCTCGCGTGTCTGTTTCAGCAGGGACAGGAAGCCTGGGGACGCAGGCAATCGTGTGTGGCGCAGACCGGGGTTCAGGGTTGGAAAAGGCCTACCGTGCGTAAACAAATAGCATTGATGATGATGGATGTTACAGTCAGGGACACCTCTTTAGGCGTATAAGACCTTGCTCGGCGCGTATGGCCCGAGCACCTTGATGAGATGGCTGGCTGTTGGTAGTAGGGAACCCCAACTCTGTAAAGAGCGTGGGCGCACCCCTAGGTCCCCTACCGCAGCGGCACCCTGGACCAGGCTCTAAGCAAAAGCTGACCCCTTTTTTGTTGCACCGAGTTCGATATTGTGCGTGTCGCTGGCCCCACCGCCTGCTGTAGGGGGGAGGCACAGGAGGTTTGGTGAGGGGCACATCCCCATGCATTAACTAGCTTCGAAGACCGGCCGGACGGCAAGAAAACGCGCGTAGCCAGTCGAAAGACCACACAGGAGTAATAATGAATAATGACCCACTAGCCGCGCACCACCAGTAGCCAGCCTACTGTCTGTAGTGCTTGGGTGCTGTACACCGAGCAAGGTCGAAAACGCTGCCCGTCAGGTGCGTCACATGCGATTGTACCATGCATCATCATTATCATCATCATCATCAAAAGCAGCCATCATCAATGAAACTTCACTGCGCTGAACAAAGTGTCTCCGGAATCACTCTTATTAATACATAGTAGTTTGTTATTGTGATAAATACATAGTAGTTTGTAAGGCTCCGTGGAAGGTGGGGGTTGACGGTTAGTGGTAGGGCTTCATAAACCAAACGCGCTGGTTATGGACCCAAACTGACCGTTCTAATTGGGAGAAAATACCCTTTAACCGCTGACGAGCGGGATAAAATACGACTGGCCTGGCTCCTGCTAGACTGTCCCTCGGTGGAAACTACAGGAGCGGCTTGCCCGGCGCTGGCATGGCTTGGCGAGTAGCCGCGGCGCTGCCGCGACCCGTGCTGGGAGACGGCCCTTATCCTCCTCCCATGCAGGACGCCATGCGGCACCGATCTCGACGAGTTGATCGACGAGCGGAGGAGCTGGCGCCCGTCAATGCATGCTGGACATCGGTCAAGATGGCTGCTCGTGGGGGCGAGCTACCATCAGGGCTTCAGCGGTGGTGACCGCCGAGGCAACAACAGAGTTTATCCGCTTCACCATCGCAGCGTTTGTCACCGCGCTCACCCTCGGGGGCACTCGTCTGCCGGTGACTGGCGTCGGCATTGGTCTTCAGGCAGCCTGCCATGACGACTCTGTTTGCCCAGGCCCCCCTGGAGGGTGGGACCTGGCCAAGCATGACGCATGGGGCGCAGGCAGAGCCCCATGCATGGAGTTGGACAACCATGCACCATGCCATGCGGGGACTTTTCTACTTCAGCGCCGCCAGTCGGCACAGCCGCCGTGGTTGGCCTCAAAGGCCAGGAGGAGGACGGTCCTTTCCTATACGCTCCTTGCCAGACATGTCCCTCAGGGACTTGTTTGGGTCTAAACTAGCCGGCGGGAGCGGTAGTCTAGACGGCAGGTAACCGGCTGGTGGCTATCGTCCTTCACAGGGCGGTGGCACTAGGACTAGTGTTGTCTTAGCTGGAATGCCATGTAACTGTAACTGTAACCGGGAGAGATAAATCCAAAACTTCTGATCCATCACGCGACACGTCCCATTTTGGGGGCTGTGCCACACGCACGTTTGGGTGAAGTGTGAAGGCTGTACCGCAGTTGCAAAGTGAGCAACAGTTTTCCCCTTGACAGTTTTCCACCTAGCCAGTGCCACAGCTGGCTTTGGCCGACATTTTCTTCCTCGACACCTGGGAGTGCATGCATGCACGGGCACCTCAACGCG
Organism: Chlamydomonas sp. UWO 241; assembly: GCA_016618255.1. Lineage (NCBI taxonomy): Eukaryota > Viridiplantae > Chlorophyta > Chlorophyceae > Chlamydomonadales > Chlamydomonadaceae > Chlamydomonas > Chlamydomonas priscui. The sequence continues at coordinate 282,118 of VFSX01000040.1, forward strand.
GATACTCTCCGCATGGGGGCTATATGAATGTGTACATCCATTTAAAAGGGGAGAGCAGTGACACTCTATCCCAGCTCACATGCATGATTCACGCCATGCGAGCTTATGGCATGCATGGGATGTGAGCTCCACAAAACGTATGCGGGCTCTCATTTTTAGTCGGAAAGTGCAACTGGAAGGTGCAAATAACATTCCCTCGTGCGCGCCAGAAAGTTCGCACCGCCGCCCACAATGCCTGCTTCCAACGCCTGTCGTGATGCGTTGCTGATCGGGCACGTCTCGACTGCCGCCGCCGCGCTGCCACGGAGTGTGAGGTGCTGCTGCTGCTGCCGCCTCCTGCGTCATCAGAGCTGCTGGCAGCGACCACCCTGTCATCCATCAACGTGACAGCAAGTCCTTGAAGGAATCGCGCAGCAGGCTCAGCGCGCACGTCACTTTGCTGCGTCCGCCGCGCCCGCTTACGCTCGTGCGCTCCTCGTCGCCCTCGCGCGCCGCTGGCTTCTCCTGCTGCTGCTGTACCTGCTGCACCTGCTGCTGCTGCTGCTGCGGTGGCGCCTGCTGCACCTGCTGCTGCATCGGCACCTTCTGCGGCACCTGCGGCTGCTGCTGCCCCTGCATCTGTGACTGCTGCAGCTCGGATGCCCCCGCCTCTTGCGTGCTCGACGGCACCATCGGTGCGTGCTGTGCGGCCGGCGACTGCTTCCTGAGCACGGCCATCCCGAGCTCAATCATGGAGCTATCAGGGGAGCCGAGCTGCCCAAAGCTGTTGCTGTTGCCTCGCAGGTTGGACCCTGGCAGCTGGGGGACAGAAACTGAGAAGCTGACACGGATGTCGCACATCGTGGAGGCCCTCCTGGGCTTGTGGCTGCTGCTGTCGTTCGCTCGCAGCTGCGGGGAGGCCGGGGTGGCGACACCGTCCCTCAGTGAGCTCGTGCCAGTGCCGCCGTTGCAGCTCGCGAACTGCACGCTCAGCGCGATGCTCCGACGTGCGCGCGCTTCAGCGTGCACGCAACGCATCTCTCGCGCATCGAGGCACCTTCGCCTGTGAAGCCCGTGCCGACGGGCAGCGTCGGTGACAAAGACGTGCCATCGGATGCGTTGCTGGATCTGTGGCGAGCACTGGTCGAGCCGATGCGCAGGAGGTTGCTCCTGAGGACCTTCTCACCGCCGCCCGACCTGCGGCTGAGAGAGGCAACATGGAGGCTGGCCTCGGCATCGGGTATCACCATGCTAGCCAGACGCTGCTGCCGGGGCGCCGATGCCGCCTCGCCGGTCCGCGTCCACGAAGAGCGAACCGCCGCGGAGTCGGAGCGCGCTGGCAGCCCGCGCGGGGCGCGCGCGGTTTCGGCACATGGCAGCGGTGCTGCTGCGCGGAAGGATTTGGCGCGCGGCAGCGGCGCTGCTGCGCGGACGGATTCATCGCAAGGTAGCGGCGCTGGTGCGCGGAAGGATTTGGAACACGGCAGCGGCGCTGCTGCGCGCACGGCGGCCGACGTTGCCGTGCCACGACCTCGCTCATCGCCCTGGAAGAGCAGCATCAGAGCAGCAGGGCGCGCGAGCATGATCAGGAGAGCGTTGCAAGAGCGGCGCCATCAGCGGGGCGCGCGCATACGGGATGGCCACGCTTTGTCGCACACCCCAGTCACCGAGTGCTCCCCTGCCCGTGCACAAGCCTCTCCCTGTTTTCAAACCCACCTGGAACAGCGGCATGAGCAGCAGGTCGCGCGCGCTGGCGCGGTTCAGCGGGTCCACCTCGAGGCACGCGGCGACCACGTCAGCGAGGTCGGGGTGCACGCCGCGCGTGAAGCATGCCGGCAGCGCTGCCACCGCGCTCGTGCATTGATGCAGCGACAATGCTGCTGCCGGCCGAAGCGCCAGCGGCAGTGGCACTGCGTTCGAGCTGGAAGCGGGCCGGCAGGGCACCGACGACACGCTCCACGAGGGTTAGCTGCTCGTCGTCGGAGATGCCCGGAAGCAGCGGTGCCCCGGCCGCCGGCTCAAACAGGATGCAGCCGAGCGCCCACACATCGGCCTCGCAGCCGACAGGCGCGCAGACGAGCTGCTCCGGGGCGCAGTACCAGCGCGCGTTGCCCGCTGCCAGATCGCCCGGCAGCCCGGCCGACGCAAAGTCGGACAGCTTGGCGCTGCCGCAACCCGGCGTGAACAGGATGTTTGACGGTGACAGACCGTGGTGGCCAATGTCGCAGGCGTGAAGGTAGCGCAGCGCGATGAGGGCCTGGCGGCAGATGCCGCGCGCCTGCGTATGGGTGCGCGTGCCCATGTTGGTTAGTGCATGTGCGTGGGCGCGCGTGTGTGTGTGTGCTGGCCTGGCCCGCTGCTGCGAAACACGAAAATGTGACTTTGACAGGCAGCCCGACACACCTGCTCAAGCGGCAGGCCCGCCCCCGGGTCCTCCGCCATGAGCATGGCCAGTGTGGTCGGCAGGTGCTCCATGGTGAGGTAGATGCGCCCGAAGCACGGCGACGTGTGCACGCGCTCCAGCTGCACGATGTGCGCGTGTCCCTTGAGCTGCTTGAGCAGCTCGATCTCGCGCACCACAGCGGCGGCTGCACGTGCCTGCTGGATGGGTGGGGCATGGATGTGGGGGCATGCATGGTGGTGGTGGTGGGGGGTTGCAAGGCAACAACGCGACACCTGCGACACAGTGCACACCCTCTCAAAACCCCCTCACCCTGTCGCCGCAGCGCTCTTTGTAAACGATCTTGAGGGTGGGATTGCGGGGCTCGCTTGCCGTTGGGGCGTCTGGGGGCGTTGGAGTTGGTTCGAGCGTTCATGTGAACAGCGCAGCCGCCGTGCCGGACGCCGATGAAAGACGCTGCATGGCAACCACGCGAAGCCCCGTCTCCTGCTCCAACGACGACATGTCTGGCCCAATCCCCCCCATGTTGGTGGTGTTCAAGCCCAGGGCGATGCCCGCTGTCAGCTTCAAGAAGAATGGGGGGTTCTTTCTACTCCCTTTTCTACTCCCCACAAACAGGGATGACCAGGGGATGACACTCTTTTCCTTCACGTCACACCTCACACTCTTTCGAAAAAACGAGACATCGCACAGACGCCGCCCCGTCCTTAGCCAGCCTCCTATTTGGGGGATCCTTGCTCCCCGAGAAACCCTGGGTTTCGATCGCGTTTTGGGAACGGTCCACACTGCCCTACGAGAGTGTGCGCGTCTAATCCGCGTCTAAATGGCGTCTTAAAATCGAAGCGATCATCCGCGGATCAGACGTTGGGAGGCACGGATGATCCGCGGTTGAGACGCCACACCCATCGCCCTTTCAGAGTCTCATCCGCGGATGATCGGTTCGATTTTAAGACGCGATTTTAAGACGCGGTTCTGATGATGATGGATCTTACAGTCTGTGTGACACCAGTAATGATGTATAAGACCGGTGTCGGCGCTAGCGCCCGACACCTTAAACTCAGTTTCAGTGGGAAACTGGCTGGCTACCTGGTAGGGGTGAGGGTAAACCCCCACACGCGCGCACGCACTGGACCTAGACAGGACACTGGGCCCCCAGATCCACCCTATACCACCCAGGTAGTAACAGCAACGCATTGTTGGTGTGCGCCTGTGTTCTACTACTAGTCCCGCCGCCGCCATTGGCTCCAGCAATCTCCTCCATGCCCGCCAGCAATCTCCTCCACGCCCGCCAGCAATCTCCTGTATGCCCGCCAGCAATCTCCTCCATGCCCGCCAGCAATCTCCTGTATGCCCGCCAGCAATCTCGTCCATGCATGGGCGCCGCCATGCGATCTCCATGCGCCGCGCCGCGCTCCATGCGCGCCAGCACCCGTACCACCCGCCTCATTCCCGTTCTTTAGCCATTCCCCGTGACACCTATGGCTGATCCTTGTTCCGCCGTCCCCTTTGGCATCTGTAACCCGTATCCTCTCCCTGTAGCCTCATTCCCCGTTCTTAACCGCCATCTCCATTATGGTGCCCGCCCGCTGGTGGGGCCTCGCCTCGCCCCATGCCGCACGGCTAGTGTATTGATTGCTGCGCCATCTATAATCTGCGCCTTGGGGCAGGGAACCCCTGCGCCACAACCTCCTCACAAAGCCTAGCCGCATGTGCCTCGCTTCCCATGTTTCTCAATTTCTCGCCATCCGCTTCCATGCTGCCGCCTGCAATCTCCTCCACGCCCGCGAGCAATCTCCTCCATGCCCGCCAGCAATCTCCTCCATGCATGCACGCGCAGAGCGCCGCCATGCAACCCCCATGCGCCGCGCGCGCCATGCGTGCGCCGCGCCCGCCAGCTCCCGTAGCCTCATTCCCCGTTCTTTACCCATGCGCCGTGACGCATTAGCCTTGTCCGCCGTCCCCTGGCATGCATAACCCGTAGCCTCATCCCCGGTAGCCGCATTCCTCGTTCTTAGCCGCCATCTCCATTATGGTGCCCGCCCGCTGGTGGGGCCTCGCCTCGCCCCATGCCGCACGGCTGGTGCATCGATCGCGTCGCCATCTAATAATCTGCGCCTTGGGGCAGGGAACCCCTGCGCCGCAACCTCCTCACAAAGCCTAGCCGCATGTGCCTCGCTTCCCATGTTTCTCAATTTCTCGCCATCCGTCTCTCTCTTCCATCCAGGCACAGTAAACCATTAGGAGCCGCAATCTGCTTGAGTTCCGATCGTTGTGAGAGGGGGTGCATGCTCGCCGCAATTCTCGCCATCGTGCATCGTGCTCTCCATCGTACCGCTGCCCCATCTGCCACATAGCCTCGCCCCATCAGGACCAGTTCATCAGTAGCGCTGTGCGTCACAGCCGCTCAGGGCAAATTTCCAGATTTTCAGCCGCCCAGTACCAAGCGCAGTTGTCCCGGTTGTCCGCCATCGAGCGGCGCCAGGGCGGGAGCCCCTGGCGAAGAGCTTATGAACTTAACATAGAAGAGTTCTAACGGGCCGCGGATAAGACGCGTCTCTGTGTGGGATCTCTGAGTGGGATCGACGTGGCTCCAACCGTCTGTTTTAACATTTTCTGCAGCTGCAGAGTACTCTCAGCTGCAGCTGCACTTGCTAGCTATAGGCTCATCCTAGGATGACAGGCTTGTCACATGACATATGACCAGATGGCCCGCCACGGCTGCAGCCGGCACGCACGCTTGGGGAGGCGCGCCACAGGCTTCGGCTGCTCCTTGGCCGTCTCCTCTGTCAGCGCACCTGGACGAGGGGCCTTGAACGCTGCCGCGGGATCAGGGCCAGATGTCCCCCGCGGCTCCGCTTTAGCGTGCCGTCGCTCTGTGCGCATAGGTGTGTGGGCGTGAGTGAGCGTGAGATTGGGGCGTGCGTGCTTGCGTGTGTGTGTGCGTGTGTTGGTGAGGGGCGACTGTGTGCGCGTGCGTTTGTGTGCGTTAGTGTGCTTGTGTGTGTGTGTGCGTGTGTGTGTATGTGCGCGCGTGTGCGTGTGTGCATGTGTGTGTGTGTTAGAGTGAGGGGCGAATGTGCGCGCGTGCGTTTGTGTGCGTTATTGTGTGCATGCGTACTTATGGGGACCATACTGCACCTTGCTCACCTCGGGCTTCGACACCGGGCACTCGAGGACGCGTTGGGACGCGGGGGCGGGATCGGCGGCGTGCCAGCCAGCTTATGCTGAAAATCCTTGACAAAGTGTCCTCTAGCTTTGGCATGCAAATCAACGCCGCCAAGACAGAAGTGATGATTTTGCCAGCAGATTTTGTCGCGGATCTGCCCACGTTTGCGCTGACTGGTGGTGAAGTGAAGACCGTCTCTGCATTTAAGTATCTAGGGAGTTGGATAACCCAGAGTGGTGGTGTGGAAAAGGAGATCGGTGTGCGTGTCGGTCGCGCGCTGGGCGTGTTTGCGTCTTTTGATAAGATTTGGGCCAGCAAGAAGATGCAAGTGCAGTCTAAGATGCGGGTTTACAACACTTTCGTGCTGCCCCACTTTCTGTACGGCTGCGAAACATGGGCCCCTACTAAAACACAACTGACTCGATTGGAGGTTGCCCACTCTAACTGCCTTCGTCGCATTCTGGGTGTGCGCCTGGTCGACCGGCACAGATTAACTTATATTCGGCAGGCGTGCGACACTGAGCCAATTGAGAGCCTTGTGGCAAAGCGATCAATGCAGTGGCTAGGCCATGTGATGCGCATGCCGGCTTCTCGTCTTCCTCGTACGACTTTTGACTGCACAATGGATGTGGCTCGGCAGCAAGGCCGGCCTCCAGCCTCCTCCCGACACTATTTTCTTAAGCTACTGATTCAGCAGCTAGGCGAAACTAGTGGCACTCGTTCTGATTGGAAGACTTTTTCGGACACGGCGTTTGAGCGTGCTCAGGATAGGGTCGGGTGGAGAGCCGTGGTGTACGGTCCGGCTGCCCCTCAGGCGCCGGCCCCTCCACCACGGCGGTCAAGTAGATTGGCAAGCGCCACTTGACCCCCTATCCCCTAGAAGCAGTTAGGACCTATTTTGGAGGCGTCGCACAATAGCTCTCCTTTTTGCTCTGGGACTACACGTTGGCAGGCAGCCGGCTGGTGGCTACCGCCCCTCACAAGTAATTGTTAGGGCCAGAACTGGACTTGGGTCCAGGCGGTGTTACTAGGACTAGAGGTAGTCTTTGCTGGAAAGCCGATGTAACTGTAACTGCACGCCTGCTCACCATTGGCAGCACGGGTTGTTGCAGGGGTTCTGCTGATGGTAGCTAGCCTCGTTAGGCAGCTCCCGCAATCCCACGCTCCGAGCGTATTGTAAACAGTATTTTGAACAGTAACTGTAAACTGTATTATTAACTGTCAATTTTAAACTGTAAACTGTAAACTGTAAACTGTAAACTGTAAACGGTTCGCTTGCGGGCGACGCACTTGTAAATGACGGGGCACGGGCGTGGAACGCACGCGTGCGTGGTGCGCCGTGCACGCGCACTCATCATGAAGATGGGGTTTACAGTAGTGTGTGGCGACACACACAACCAGCACACAGTCCGCTTACATCCACACACACATTTGTCACACTTGTGTGGGCACATGCCCCCAGACTCCTCCCCACCGGAAGCACCGTCTCAGATGAGTTTGATTATATCCTATCATCTGCTTACGCTTTTTACCATTTGGACCGCAGCCCTACCAGAGTATGCGCGTCCGATCCGCGTCTCAGACACGTCTCAGACGCCTGAAGGACGCGGTGGCTTAAGACGCGGCGAGGCCGCTCAGCGGATTGTCGCAGCGACGCGTCGCAACACCGCGCGCGAACGCGCGTTACCACATGTTACGTACCACAGCTGTTGCGCCCCGTTTGTGGAGGCCGGGGAGCGCTCACGGCCGCGTGATTGTTTCGCCTGAAGTGAGACGCCGCTGAGACGCCGGTAGGCCGGCACGAAGACGCCGGTAGGACGCGGAGTGGGGGCGTGTGGACGCAAGCCAACGCGCCCAAGCGCTATCCGTCTCCTGCCATTATTCCATGCACATTCATGAGATGGTTACGCGGCGATGCATCAGCGATCGCCAGCGTCAGTTGCCGTGGAATTGACCACAGATTGCGCGTCGAGCTCGCTGAACGCGACGCTCAACAGGTGATCTGGCCCCGCGCATGTGCTACTTATGATCACGGTCAAACGATGATTGCGGGCGGACGCGAGGAGGGGCGCTGGTTTGACGAGGGCAGCATGTGATCAGCGCGCCCATGCAGACCAAGTCAACCTGAGCGAGCTGAGAGAGACAGTGGAAGTTCTTCACTGCAGCAACTCCATGACGCTGGCAATGCTTTACGGTAGGTGCATCCAGCGCAGGGGGTGTGCATTGGGGGTACGCATGGGGGTACGCATCTGCATGGGAGTTGCGCACGGCGTATGGGGCTGGGGTGCGCCCCATCTGTGCACCATGCACATGCACATGCTAATCATGGTCTCAGTCTACTCATTCAATGCTGTGTGTGTGTGTGGAGGGGGGGCGCATGTTGCGGGGGGAGAGGGTTCCGGCATGCGCAGGCGGTAAGAGCGCATAACAGAGAAGTTGACACACAGGTTGTAGGCACCACCATGCACCAGGCCTAGGCTCGCGGCATGACTCTGTCAGCTCAAGACTCACTCAGGCACATCCAGCAGTATTGCATGCATGCCCCATGGGCATTGTTCGCGCTTGCGCATGCGCCATGCAACACCAAACTTTGAGAGATGCCGCACATATACTGCCAGGTACAGGTTGTCCTTGGACATAAATGGGAGCTGTCTACCCATGGCTCGCCAAGTCCAGCTTCGGAATGGAGCCCTCCAGTTACCCCTGATGCCCTCCAGTACCAGCCGCTGCACATCGCTGCGTATACGCCTCCTGCAGGTGTCACCAACGAAGAGGCGGCCCTTCACAAGTAAGCTGAAGTGGGCTGCCTTGAATTACAATCCTCTGCAGCTGTCTCAGGATCGATCGCAGCAAATTCACCCCACACACACAACCCTTCCCCCCTGCCACCCCCTCCTCCCCTGCCACCCCTCCTCCCCCTGCCACCCCTCCTTCCCCTGCCACCTCCCTTCAGCTCACCCCCCACCTTCCCCCATCGAAGCGCTGGGGGTAGTGGGAGGCTAGGGATAGGAGGGAGTGTGTCTTGGGTGCTGGGGAGGGGAAGAGGCGGAGCTCCTTGAGCTGCAGGGAAGCGGGGGGGGGGGGCATCCTCTCAGTAGGGAGCGCGTGCGTGTATGTAGGGCAGCAGATCAGTAGAGGGGCTTGAGCTGCAGGGGAGCGGGGGGCAGGGGATTGCATCATCTCTGTGAGGGGTGTGTGCGTGTATGTGTGCGTGCGTGCAGGGGCATCATCTAGGTTCCGGGGGCGCGGGGGGTAGAGAGAGGCTTGGGGTAGGAGGGAGTGTGTGCTGCTCTCGGCGAAAACTTTCCAACGCACCGTCCACGCCCTCTCCCACCAAGGGTGGGATGGTTTTCTGGGACATGGGAAATCCAGCCCTGTGTGGTATGCGGCTTGCAGGGGGGTCACTGGCACGAACCCAAGGGCGCCTGGCGCTGTAAACCACCAACCACGACACCGGTGTTTGCCTGGTGAACAGCCTTGCTCGCTGCACCATGCCACGCCAGGGCACATGCCATACGCTCACGCTGGTTTTTACAGGTTTTACACGTATGCGTTAGCTATTGTGAGGTGTAAGGACGTTTTGGGATGTCAAGTGCGAGTGGGGCTGTGTGGTGTAAAGAGCGAGTGCCTTACGGGGGTGTAGGAAGCGAGCGAGAGGACGTGAGGCGCCGCGTTTTTTTACGGTGTAAAATGTGTGGAGGCCCTTCCCAGGCTAGCATGTCACAAAAGAGCATGGTTTGGTGCCAGACCCAAACACACATTTTTGAAACGGATCGCGTGTCGCCCACGGTGCACGAAAGCACTAACCCCCTGATCAAGAAAGTTGGCACGCATGCAGGAGAAGCTGCATGGAGAGGGGGAGGGCGGGGGAGGGCGCACAGATGCTGTGAAAGAATAAACCACTTGGGGCCACCACCCCAAAACGTGGGATTTTTTACTCGAGACCACTACCCCAAAACATGTTCTTCGAATGGGCCCCGGAGGACCCCGGGGGGGGGAGTTAAGGCCTAGACTGCACGGCTAGGGGAGCTCTTCTAAGCGAGCCCGCAAGTCACGCGCATGCTGCCCATCCTCTGCTCACTGCTTACCCCGCCCTGTCGTTGCCTGCTGCGTACCAGGGGTAGGGATGTTGCCTACGAGGGGGATAGAGGTGTCCGGCACGACGCCAAGTGCGGCGACGGGTATCGCCTTAATTGTCAGACAACCATTGCCGGTCATGTCGCAACTGCATGTGCGCGCCCGCTTGCCCCCGGGCCGCTCGCACTCTGAAGTCCTCCGCACAAAGCAAGTAAGGATTCGGCACAAAGGGAACCAGACCGTGGCCCAACATCTGCTCAACATCTTCAGATCCGACCTTTCAAATCTCTCTCTGGCACATCCCATCCCTCAACATTGCAACCTTGCCCCCCCCCCCCCCTAGGCTATGACCGTCGCTGCTCGTGACAGCGCCAGTGGTTCTGCAAAGGCACCCACCCCCACCTGTTGGCAAAGGTGCTCATTCCCGTTCAGATCTGACCAGATCTGATCAGGGTCCCACTCGAGCCAGAGAAGCTGACGGAAGCTGGCGTCGTCATCGCCCCACCCACAGTCAGCATCTGGGCATGCATCTCGATATAATATCCAGATAGTGCCACCACCTCACTCCACCTCAATCTGATCTGGCCCCGCTGCCAGCACAGTCGCACATGATGTGACAGGCCGAGCCAGTCCAGTCGAAAGGGCCACGCTGAAAAAAGTGCTAAAAAATCATGTGCCGCTGCAGCACGGAGAGTGGCACATGGTGCACAAGTCCCTTTTCTGCCGTACTAGGATCCGAGTGTAGGTGCGTCACACACCACTGTAGATGCGCCACGTACGACTGCAACGTCTATTATCAGGACTGAGGTGGCGACACCCCACGCCATGCGAGGGCCCAGCGCCACTCAAGGGCATCTGCGTGGGCCCAGCGCTACAGCCAACACACGCCTACGTGCGCCATGCACTTGCGTTCCATAAAACAACGCAAACAATCAATCTCCAGCAAAAAGTGGGATCCTCGAAGCCCACAGTACGCGTCTTAGAGCATGTGGTAACCCCTCAGAGGTCTCCCCGACTGCCCATCAGTATTTGGTAGTTGTGCGACCTCATGTGCACCCGCATCATCATGCCTCACGCCTCAGCGCTGCTGACGCCCGCGCCTGCTCCCCGCTGTTGGTTGTACCCATCGTGGCCGTAAACATGTATCGCATAATATGCCCCCCCCCCCTCCTCCTACCCCACAACCACTCTCCCCAACAAGAGAGGAGCTGGCGCTTGACATTTTTTTTTCCGTGGCTACGCTCATGAGGGCGGTAGCACCATGCTGAGTATCATACACGATGCACCAGGCCTCCTCTCTCCCCCACTTGTATACATGTGGATTTAAAATTAACAAATCCTCCTCTTGACGAGGGGAATCCAACGTGCCCACTCCCATGTTGAACAGACGTGTCAAATAAATGTTGCATAAAAGCCTCTGGGGGGCCGCCCCAAGGCCGGCCCCCCGCAGCTCGTTCTCTGCGGACGTAACTAGGGAAAGGCATGGTGTGCACACCTGGTGTCGAACATAAAAAATAAACGTTTTGTCATTGGGTTGAAACGCACGATTGCAGCGTAACAGCTTGGGAACATGGGCTCAGTGCGTCTTCACTGAGGCGGTGTGCCGCCAACGGCGGCGCCGCCAAACTCACCCGCAGGGCGGCTAACCGCCTCGATCTGTCGAGTGTGGAGGAAGATGCAGCGTGTTTTTCCTGACGCGACCCATACTTCTGAGCATCAGGGAGAGAAATCCCATTGACGCCCCACATACGAGCACACACCACCTCGAATGGCATGGGGTACGTCTCAACACACGTTGGGCAGAACGCGGGGCTCCGGGGGCGCAGCCCCCGACCGCGGAGTTTAGGCTGTTGAAAACACTCAAGTCGGAATGAATTGAAGAGGCATTGAGTAATGGCACTGCACGGGCTTTCAAGAGCACATAATTAAAAAATCAAATGGGCAACGTGTGCCTTCAGCCACAGGGTCGTTCGTTTTGCTTATAGTTGAAAAAACATTTCGTCTCCACGGAGGACTGGGGTTGCGAGGTCACTGTGCCGTTGTGCTGCCTTCACATGGCAGCTCACGGGTCGCGCCACGCCTCAGCTTGCGAGCCGACCCGACGCGCAGGGCGTCGCGTGCCACCAAGCCGCCGCCGCAGCTGTCCGCCCTCAACTCTGCGCTTGCTCCCTGTGCTGTGTGTACTGATCATCGGCCTGCCCCGATCTGACGCACACGTGCAGGGCGTGGCATGCCGCCAGGCTGCAGCAGCCTGCGCAGACGGGAGTGCTACCGTCGAAAGCGCCGCGAGCGCTGCTGCTGCCGATCACTCAGATATCACAGCTACCACCTCTGCCTGCGTCGACAGCGCTGCCGCTGTCACTTGCGCTGCCCAGGGCCGACGTCACCTTGAGCAGCGCGCCCCGCCAGGAGCTGCGCAGCGAGAGCAGCGCACGGGACATGTGGCGCGCGGGGCTCCGCTCCTGCTTGCGCTCAAGCGCCGGCTGCGGGGCCGCGGGGCCATGCTGCTGCACCTGCTGCTGCTGCACCTGCACCTGCACCTGCTGCTTCTGCTTCTGCTTCTGCTTCTGCTGCTGCTGGTGCTGCTGGTGCTGGCGCTGGTGCTGGTGCTGGTGCTGGTGCTGGTGCTGGTGCTGCTGCTGCTGGTGCTGCTGCTGCTGGTGCTGGTGCTGCTCCACCCCGCGAGTGCCTGGCATCACCACCGGCGCACGCAGCGGAGCCAGCTGCTGCTTGGCCTCAGCGCTGTTGTTGCAGGATCCAAGCAGCGCAAAATATGCTGCTGAGGCCCGGTCGACGCCAGCCTCTCCTGGTGGCAGACAGATGAGAGCTGGAGCGGAGGCTGAGACGTTGGGCACGCAGGACAACCGGCCGACAGCATTCGCCGTTGTGAGCAAGCCGTCAAACTTCCCGTCGACCCAGGACAGCCTACATGAAGGCGTGCAGGCCTTCATGGGCGAGCGCCTGAGGCCGCTGTTTGCTGGCAACGGCGTGGAGTGGTGGCTGACAGCATTGGCCCCCTTCGGCGGGCCACCAGGGGGGTCGACCGACATCCTGGAGGCTGGGCCGGCCACCCGGGTCCTGCTCGGCAGGCCGCTGTCAATTGACTGTACGGTGGCCAGGTCGACAACCTTGGCCCTGCTTGGCGGGGCGCCAAAGCCGCCGTCAACCATCTGCCTGGAGGCCAGGCCAGCGGCACTGGCCCTCCTTGATGAGGAGGACATGCTCCGGCGCGCCGCGGCATGCACGTCGAGCATCGCGCGCGCGTCCAGGCTCCATCCCCCGGTGAAGCCCACGCCAGAGGGCAACGCGGGCTGCGTAACTCCGCTGTCGGATGGGGTGCTGGTGCAGGAGTATCTGCGGCTGAAGCTGTTTGAGCCGAGGCGCAGGAGGCTGCTCCTGGGAACGACCTTCTCGCCAGACGACACTCCTATGTTGCTGAAAGAGGCAAAGCGGCGGCTGTGGCCGACCACGGCATCGGGCACGACCATGCCTGTCAGCAAACGCGGCACCAGCGCGCCCTCTACGCCGCGCGCCGCCGCAGCCGGGAATGCCGGGGCGCCCATTGAGCTGGCGCGCGCTGGGCGGGACGTTGCACCGCGGGGCACCGCGCTGCGATCGTGCTCGCCGCCTTCGATGATGGATGCACACGAGCTGAAGCGGGACGTCGTGTTCATCGCGCCGAGGCCCCGCTCGTCGCCCGGGGGGGCAGCATCCTGGAGGGGCGGCATCAGGGCAGCAGGGCGCGCGAGCGTGATCAGAAGAGCGTCACCAGAGCGTCGCCATCAGCAGGGCACACGTATCGAGGATGGTCACGCTTAGCCACACACCCCAGTCTATACCACCGCGTGCTCCCCTGCCCGTGGCAGAGCCTCTCCCCGTTTAAAAACCCACCTGGAACAGTGGCATGAGCAGCAGGTCGCGCGCGCTGGCACGTTTCAGCGGGTCCACATCGAGGCACGCGGCGACCACGTCAGCGAGGTCGGGGTGCACGCCGCGCGCGCACAGCATGTCGGCGGCGCTGCCACTGCGCTTTGATACGGCGACACCGCTGCTTCCGGCTGAAGCAGCAGCGGCAGCGGCACTGCATCCGAGCTGGAAGCGGGCAGGCAGGGCACCGACGATGCGCTCCACGAGGGTCAGCTGCTCGTCATCAGAGTTGCCCGGAAGCAGCGGCGCCCCGGCCGCCATCTCAAACAGGATGCAGCCGAGCGCCCACACGTCGGCCTCGCAGCCGACAGGCGCGCCGACGAGCTGCTCAGGGGCACAGTACCAGCGCGCGTTGCTCCCTGCCAGGTCGCCCGGCAGCCCGGCCGACGCAAAGTCGGACAGCTTGGCGCTGCCGTAACCCGGCGTAAACAGGATGTTCGACGGTGACAGACCGTGGTGGACGATGACACGGGCGTGGAGGAAGCGCAGTGCGATGAGGGCCTGGCGGCAGATGCCGCGCGCCTGCGTGTGTGTGTTTGTGTATGTGTGTGTGCGCGCGTGTGTGCGTTGGCCAGCTGCTGCAAAACGCAAGCGACGTTGGCAGTCCGCCAGCCGCACCAGCTCAAGCGACAGGCCTTCGCCAACGACGTCCAACAGCATCGCCAGCGTGTGCGGCAGGTGCTCCAGGACGAGGTACATGCGCCCACCGCACGGCGAAGAGTGCACGCGCTCCAGCTGCACGATGTGCTCGTGCCCCCTGAGCCGCTTGAGCAGCTCGATCTCGCGCAGCACAGAGGCAGTTGCACATGCCTGATGGGCATGGGTGTGGGCACGGGCATGGGCATGGGTACGGGTGCCTACAAGGTGGAGAATCCAGCGCGATTCTACCAGGGCAACCCTGGATTCACCACCTGTCATGTGCCTCCCAACCCTCCCCCTCCAGCGTCCCCAACCCACCTTGTCGCTGCAGCGCTCTACAAAGACGACCTTGAGAGTGAGAGTGATAGTGGGTGGGGCCTCGCTTGTGGGGGCGTCTGTGGACGTGGACGCCTCGTGGCACGACGACACCGCAGCCTGGCACAAATACACCGCTGCAGCCACCGTGCTGGGTGGTGAGATACGCTGCATGGCCACCACGCGGAGCTGGCACGCGGCACCAATCTCCTGCATCAGCAGCAACGCCGACACCGTCACCCCCTGCTGCTCCTGGCCACTGCTGCTGCTGCGAATTGTCTCACCGGAGTCCATTGAGAGTTCTCCTATGGCTCTGCCACCCACCCTGGAGACCCAGACAAAGGTGACGTAACTCAGTAGATGTTCTGAGTTAGTACGATACGATTTACTGTCGCTTTAGACGTAGACGTGCTCTAGACGTAAGACGTGCTAAGACGTGCGTGTGTGACTATGGGCCTAAGGCGGGGTGTAAACGCCGAGACCGAGATATTGAGGATCCTCCAACAGCAACAACCGGGGAGTCAAGGGGGTTTATTACGAAACCATGGGGGTTTATTACGAAACCAGCCTGCCAGCACAATTGCATGCGCACTTGGAGATGCGTGTGGAACAACGGAGTGGGATGCGGGGTAAATCGCTGGAGCCGGGATGCGGGGTTGGGCCAGAGCCATGGCCAGCACCCCTGAGCGCACTGGCCTCCTCCCACTTCACGCCGATGCTTGCATCCGCGCATCGAGTCTATCGTCATGGCCACACACGGCGGGGGCTCAGTGGTTGCCACCAAGTTGTGCTGCAGGTGCAGGTGGGTCGTTCTCGATGGCACCATTGTCACACAATCGTGGGAGATGAGGAGGCGCCAGGTAGGCATGCAGCTTGTTCCCCACCGCTCGGTGTGGCACGCGTGCGATGTGCAAGGCTAGGTGGGCGGCATCAGTGGTGGTGTGTGCCAGGGCAAAGCACTTGAGGCGTTGCCCTCCTCTTCTCCAAGCAGGCGGGTGGCCGCATACTTGAGGCATGACCCGATGAGCACCAGCGACGCTCGGATCTCCGACCCACACGCCCCCCCCCCCCCCCGGTTCTGCGTCGCTAGGGTTCTGCTTCCCCGCTCTGGCTGAAGCACGTACGCCCTCACTCTCGGAAAGACAAAACTCAGGATGGCGTCCAGGACGCGTCTGAGACGCGGGGAGTGAGTCGCCACGAGCTTTGGACGCCGTCACAGACGCGTCCCTGTGGCGTCCGGGGGGGGGGGGGGGGACGTCCCAGACGCGGGCTGGGAGCGTCCGCAGCGCGGTGGCTGCCAGAGAACCCTTTCTGCCTTGCCGCGCCCGCCGCTGCGCGTGCGCGCCCGCTTGTGGGGTCGCTCGTATTTTGCAACAGCTGTGCATGGCAAATGAGGATATGTTGGATTGAGGCAGTGACCCGACATCTCGAGACCCGACCTACATCCCTCTCTGGTACATCAATCCACCCACCCCTCAACAGGCGCAATCTTGCCCCCCCCCCCCCGCTTTGACCGCTTCTCGTGAAGGCACCAGTGGTTCTGCTGAGGCACCCCACCCCGCCTATCCGCATCAGACAAGGCCTTGCTCAAACTGGACATCCATCTCTAGAAATTCTCCAGATCGTATCACCAGCTTACATCACTCCACTCCACCTCAACCTCAATCTGCCTTTGAGTCAGTGGCGAGGGTGTGTGTGTGCGGGGGGGGGGGAGGAGGGCAACTTCCTTTTTCTGTTTGTTTCCCTGGTAGGCTGGCGCGCTGCGTGGCCTTGCGGGCTCTTTTATTAGAGCTCCCCTAGACGTGTAGTCTAGGCCTTAAATCACGCCCCGGGATCCTCCGGGCGCGTACCTGTAAAACCTGTAAAACCTGCCTTTGAGCCGTTCAATCTGTTCCTGAGCCGTTGGGGGCGACTTTGGGGCACGGCTGATTCAGGTAGGTCTGGTCTGGTAGGGAAGGCAGGCGGTAATCGACGTCGGCTGGCTGGTCGCGAGGGACGAGGATAGGCTTGCACAGTGTTACAGCATAACCCACGGTGGAAGGAACTGGTAAGGGGCGGCGAAGAGCGCCTTTTACTGTCGTATCATCCATACTAGGAAGCTGCCTTCCTATTATCGTCGCATAGGGCAGCTGCCATCCTACTTTTTGCGAGTAGGATTGGAGCTTCCCGATCAGCTGCTTGGCACCTGCCTTGCATGGCGATGCCCTCACCATTATTACGCATTGCTCAAGAAAGCGTCGCCCCTCTTTCTGAGGGAGTTACTCGAGGCCGCTGATACAGCCCTGTATCAACACCATGCACTAGCATTCACAAAACGGCGTGAAATGTCACAAGCAAAAACTCACATCCTCGGGTCTGCGACCTTACGCAGGTGGCACGCCTCTCGAGGTGTCCTTCACTGCGCACAGCAGCCATCATTATCATTATCATTATCATTATCATTATTATCTTCTTATTATCATGGTTTTATTTGGTAGTTGTGCAACTCACTGCTGCAACTACAACATCACGCCGGCGCCCGCGCTCTACCCCCACTGTCGGCTGTCCCCATCGCGGCCACAAGCATGTGTGGCACACTCCTGGGACCCCACAACCGCCCTCCCCAAAAGAGGAAGGCTGGCGCTTGACATTTTTTCGTAGTGTAGATTTTATTTGGTAGTTGTGTTCACTGCTGCAACCCCACACCACAAGTGCCCCACACCACAAGTGTGGCACCCCCCTGGTACCCCACAACCACCTCCCCAACAGAGAAAGGCTGGCGCTTGACATAGGTTTAGTTTGGCTGTGGCTCCTTTGGCACACCCCTGGGACCCCACCCTCCCCAACCGAGGAAGGCTGGCGCTTGACATGGATTTCGTTTGGCTGTGGCTCCTTTGGGGTCAAGGCCCATGAGGGCGGAGAAGCACCATGCTGGCTCACGGTGACGCGCACGCACGCGATGCACACACACACCCTGGATTTTGATTCCGCCTAAACCCTTTCAAAATGTGGGTTTGGAACCCTCTTGAGGGGGGGAATCTAACGCACCCACTCCCATGTCGAACGTACATCTCGAGTAAACGTTGCGCAAAAGTTTGGAAGAGCTGGGGGGGGGGGGGCAGGCACCCGCGGCCCGTTTTATTGTTTTGGTTGGATGGGCGTTACTAGGGAAAGGCGCGGTGCACGTCTGGTGTCGAACATCTAAGACGTTTTTATGATGGGACTGAATGGTGCATTTGCATCATTCTCATGGGGTTGAATCTAGCATTTGCATCACATGTGCTTGGTGCATCTTGGATTAGGCGGTATGCCGGCCACGGCGGTAAACGAGCAGTAAAAAATAGACGCACACAGGCGCAACCTACCGCCCCTTTTCATCGAATTACTCTGGGAGTCTTTCGCATGCCACAACCTATGTGTCGACTCATCCGAAACCCCGACGCCCCAAATGCGAGCGCGCAACACCTTGAATCGCTTGGGGCACCTCCCAATACAGTTGGACAGAACATGGAGGGCCGGGGGCGCAGCCCCCGACCGCCGAGCCCAGGCTGTCAAGAATGGCTAGGTTACAATCAATTGAAGAAGCATGGGCTGTTAGGGGCACAAAATAGTAAACCTTCAATAACCTGATAGTATGCGTTTGGAAATCGCCCAATTTCTTGGGCCTTCCCTACCAAAATCCCAACGCCTGATCCGCGCCATGGAAGGCGGTCATGACCGCCTGAGGCGGTGGGGGTGCGCCTCACGCGGTGGTGAGCGCCTGAGGCGGTCTGTGTGGCGCCTGAGGCAATCGTTGGTGCGCCTCAGTTGGCGCCTCAGGCGGTCAGAGTGCCTGAGGCGCCGCCTGATCCGCGCCATGGAATGGGATGCCTCAGGCGCCGCCTCAGGCATTGTGAATGTGGTAGGGCTTCATGGAGGACTGGGCGGTTTCGAGGTCAGCATGCCACTGCGCGGCCTTCACAGGCCTGCCGAGGGGTCGCGCCACGCCTCAGCGTGCGTTGCCAGGGGTGCTGCAAGCGTTGCAAGCGCTGCAAGTGCTGCAAGCGCTGCAAGCGTTGCTGCTGCTGCCATCCCGCCCTCACCCGCTCACTCTTTCATTTGGATGCCACCGCCACCGCCACCACCAGTGTCGACAGCGCTGCCGCTGTCGCCTCCGCTGCCCAGGGCTGACGTCACCTTCAGCACTGCGCCCCGCCAGGAGCTGCGCAGCGAGTGCAGTGCATGCGACATGTGGCGCACGGGGATCCGCTCCCCCTTGCGCTCACGCGCTGGCTGTGGGGCTGCGGCGCCATGCTGCGGCACCTGCTGCTGCTGCACCTGCTGCACCTGCTGCTGCTCTTCCCCATGCATGCCCGGTGGCACCCGAGCCACCTGCTGCTTGGCAGAGCAGCTGTCGTTGCAGGACCCAAGCTGTGCAAAATTCGCCGCCGACCGCGTGGAGGTCGAGCCGACGCCAGCCGCCTCTGGTGGCGGTGGCGGGTGGATGAGAGCTGCAGCAGACGCTGCGATGCCGGGCATAGGGGACGTCAGGCCGACAGCATTCGCCTCCTCGGGTAGAGATCGGGCGAGCGGTGAAGCGTGAGGCGAGATGTCCGGCGTGCAGGACGTCAGGCAGACAACGTCCCCCGTCGTGAGTGAGCCGCCAAAGCTCCCGTCGGCGAGCGGTGAAGCGTGGGGTGAGATGTCTGGCGTGGAGGACGTCAGGCAGACAATGTTCCCCGTCGTGAGTGAGCCGCCAAAGCTCTCGTCGGCCCGGGACAGTGTGCACACCCTCGTGGGCGAGCGCCTGAGGCTGCCGATCACTAGCAGCGGCGATGAGGCGTGGCTGGCGGCCTTGCCCCCCTTCTGCGGGCCACGAGAGGTGTTGACTGACAGCCTGGAGGGCAGGCCGACCGCACTGGCCCTGCTTGGTGGGACGCCGTCGACCGACTGCCTGGATGCCAGACCGGCAACACTGGTCCTCCTCAATGCGGAGGACCTGCTCCGGCGCGCTGCGGCGTGTGCGTCGAGCATCTTGCGTGAGTCCAGGCACCATGCCCCGGTGAAGCCAATGCCAGAGGGCAACGTTGGGTGCGTGGCCATGCCATTGGGTGCGCTGCTGGCGGAGGATGAGGAGTCTCTGCGGCGGACGCTGCATGAGTCGAGGTGCAGGAGGTTGCTCCGGATGACCTTCTCACCTCCGCCCGACGCTACTGTAGACACGTTGCTAAGAGAGAAAACGCGGAGGCTGGCCTCGGCATCGGATATCTCCATGCTAGCCGGACGCCGCTGCCTGCTCTCGCCGCTCCACGCCACTGTGGAGTCGCTGCGCGCTGACGGCACGCACGAAGCACACGCGGTCTCAGCACACGGCAGCTGCGGTGCTGCTGCGCAGAAGGACTTGGCGCGTGGCAGTGGCACTGCTGTGCGCGTGGTGGCCGACGTTGCCGCGCAATGATCCCCCTTGTCGCCCTGGAAGAGCAGCATCAGAGCAGCATGGCGCGCGAGCGTGATCAGAAGAGCGAAGACAGATCGCAACCATCGGCATGGCGCACGCATCCAGGACGATCGTGCTTTGCCGCACACCCCAGTCTACACCACCGCGTGCTCTCCCCTGACAACTCCCTCAACATCTGCCCGTGCACAAGCCTCTCCCCGTTTTAAAACCCACCTGGAACAGCGGCATGAGCAGCAGGTCGCGCGCGCTGGCGCGGTTCAGCGGGTCCACCTTGAGGCACGCGGCGACCACATCAGCGAGGTCGGGGTGCACACCGCGCGCGTACAGCATGTTGGCAGCACAGCCACTGCGCTCGTGCATTGATGAAGCAACACTGCTGCTGCCGGCAGAAGCGGCAGCGGCAGCGGCATTACGTCCGAGCTGGAAGCGGGCCGGCAGGGCACCGACGATGCGCTCCACGAGGGTCAGCTGCTCGTCGTCGGAGTTGCCCGGAAGCAGCGGCGTCCCGGCCGCCATCTCAAACAGGATGCAGCCGAGCGCCCACACGTCGGCCTCGCAGCCGACAGGCGCGCCGACGAGCTGCTCAGGGGCGCGATACCGGCGCGCAAAGCCTGCTGCCAGATTGCCCGGCAGCCCGGCCGACGCAAAGTCGGACAGCTTGGCGCTGCCGTAACCTGGCGTGAACAGAATATTCGACGGTGACAGACCGTGGTGGCCGATGACGCGGGCGTGGAGGTAGCGCAGCGCGATGAGGACCTGACGGCAGATGCCGCGCGCCTGTGTGTGGGTGCGTGTACCCATGTTGGTTAGTGCGTGTGCGTGGGTGCGTGGGAGCGTGCGAGTTTGTGTGTGTGTGTGTCAGGTGTGTGTGTGCGTGTGTGGAGTGTGTGTACGCGTGCGTGAGTGTGTGCTGGCCCGCTGCTGCGAAACGCAAACGTGCAACTTTGACAGGCAGCCCGGCAAACCTGCTCAAGCAGCAGGCCCGCCCCCGGGTCCTCCGCCATGAGCATGGCCAGCGTGGTCGGCAGGTGCTCCATGGTGAGGTAGATGCGCCCGAAGCACGGCGACGTGTGCACGCGCTCCAGCTGCACAATGTGCGCGTGCCCCCTGAGCTGCTTGAGCAGCTCGATCTCGCGCACCACAGAGGCGGTTGCACGTGCCTGCATGGTGGAGGGAAACTGTCTCTCTCTCCGCGCACCTCGTCGTTGACGGCGAGCGGGTGCCTGCACCTGCTTGCTAGATGGCATTCCCACTGGGGGTGTTTTTGAAGGGGAGGTGGCGCCACACGCGTGCGGTGGCGGGTGCGGTGTGGTCGCTGAGTAGAGTGCTGCGGCGGGTGTGCTACTAGCCCCGCTTCCGGTGGTCTGGGGGAGGGCTTTTTGGTCCCTTCATGGTTTTATACCTTGGGTCCGCCCTCTGGCCATTTGAGGGGCTGGGTGTGCAGCCTGCACAGTGGTGCTGCTTGCTTGGCGCCCGCCACCAAGTGTGGATGGCGTTACCGTGGGCTTCTTGTAGCTTGACCTTTTGTGGGCCTTGAGCCTTGATTCTCTAAGTCCCACTGGAGCTTTGGAACCGTACGTGTGACCGCCAGAAGTGGATTGTAAAACTCTCGTCATCATCTCTCTAGATGAAAAGTCACTAGTACTAGTGTACGTGTACAGTCACAAGCACGAGAGCAACAGCAGCTCATCTACGCCAATCCCACCTTGTCGCTGAAGCGCTCTACGTAGACGACCTTGAGAGTGAGAGAGCGGGGCTCGCTTGGGGCGTCTGAGGGCGTGCCACCTGCAGGCTCCTGGTGGTGAATGCACGAATACACCGCTGCAGCCATCGCGCTGGATGATGAGAGCCGCTGCATGGCCACCACGCGGAGCTGGCATGCGGCACCAATCTCCTGCATCTGTGGCGACAACTCGACACTACTGCTGCTGCTGCGCATTGTGTCAAAGTTCCGTGTGATAACGGACGGCGTGCGTGCCAGTGTTTTTCCGGCGTGCGTGCCAGTGTTTGTCCGGCGCGCGTGTGTTATGATGGCGCAGGGGTGTTATGCCCGGTGTGGCGTATGATTTCATTAAGATCGAAATCGTGCAACACCCGCAACAACCGCAGAGTTACGCTGGCTATCAAGTTTTACGATTTTGACCACCTTGTGACAGTGGTGTGTCCTTGGCAGCCCCCCGTCTCCAGTCGCGGCCCAAAAATCTGGAATAAGGTGGGCTCACTCGGTACAAGACTTCCAAGACCCCTGATGTGGTGGAGTGAGTGAGGGGAGGTGGTGCCACACGCGTGCGGTGGCGGGTACGTGCTTCGGGTTTTGGGGGTTGTGGGGGAGTGGCATACCTGTGGTCTGCCTCTGAGTATCTCACGGCTGAGTGTGCTGCCTGGCTGAGGTACTGCTTGCTTGGCGCCCGCCGCCGCGTGTGGCCACATGGGTGGTGCTGCCGTGGCCCTACCAGATTCCTGAGAGGCATTGCTGGGGAGTTGCAGGGTCAGGGTAGGGGCTGTGCATGCAATGCGTGTGCAATGCGTGTGCAATGCTAGTGGGGCATTGCCCCAGCATCGCACCCCGCCAGGCTATGTGTGCGTTTGTGTGCGCGTTGCATAGGCGCTGCGCGTGCAGTTCAGGTGGGGGAGCACTGCACATGCCCCAGCCCTAGCCTTAGCACTGCCCCTGCATTGCCCCGTCTCATGCACAGCTTGTGCTGCGTATCCGTGCAGGCTGTGCTGGAGCACTGCACACGAGCAGCCCTTGAACTGCCCCAGCATTGCCTCCTCACAGGCATCGCACACATACGGCTCGGAATGCGTGCCCGTGCAAGCTGTGCTGGAGCAGTGCACACGGGGGTGCACTGCACACACGCAGCCCTTGAACTGCGCAGCCCTTGAACTGCGCAGCATGCCCCAACATTGCCTCCTCGTATGCGTCACACACTCACGACTCTCTAACTCCGTCTCAGCTCGTC
>VFSX01000040.1:310000-335000 GCA_016618255.1 Chlamydomonas sp. UWO 241
GTACAGGGGGGGGGGGCAGAATAGTTTTTTCAGACCCTTTGTTTACTTATTTTCAAAACGGGTCTGACCCCCCCCCCCCGTACACCCAGACCTTGTCTGCTGGAGCTGAAACTTGGTGGGTAGCTTCGTAACATCATTCCCATCACATTGCACTATTGTGGAGGCTGCGTAACCCAGTCCTACTCCTGAAACTGGCCCCAGAAGACGACCACACGCCCCGGTGCAGCCCCACACACCGAGGCCCGTTCCACACCCTCCCAACTCAATAGAACTCAATTGAACCACATGAATGACAATGGATTTGGCAACCCTGTCGTGAGACAAATCCATTGCGTCCTTCCCCATCCCAATCGGAGGTCTGCAGAGCATTCTGGCTCCGAGGTTGTGTGAACTAGTGGTCTACACCAATCGCCCGGGTTGGACCCTCTCACACCCCCACACCACTGCACTATCTATTGGGTGTGTGTGGGATCTGAGGGTGGATTTGGACTCCTCTTGACGAGAGGAATCCAGCGCACCAACTCTCGTGTCAAACAGATGTCAGAATAAAAAAGTTACATAAATATTCTGAGAAACGGTCCAGCCCCCCCCCCAATTCCCGTTTTTTTAGTGGAATTCTCCCTCATTTCGGGAGGGGAAGGGCATGGCGCCGGCTCGGTGTGAACATTCGAAGTAATTCGACATGGGTTCTGTTCCTAACTTTCCTGCCCCCCCCCCCTGGTTTGGTAGGCTAGTATTCCGCTTTTCCAAGTGGAAAAGTGCTTTTCCGCTCGGGGAAAAAAACAATTATGTCGGGGAAGAATTAATTGTGCCGTGAAAAAGCCGTGAAAAAGCGAAATACGAATTAATTGCTAAACCCTCCCCAGGGATCACTGCCCACACTGTCCACACCACGACTTCCAGTTCACACCTGCGCGTAGTGCGTCGGCAGCCACGCGATGAAGACAGAAAGTATGTACCACACCACTGCCCACACCGTTTACACTGTCCACACCATTCACACCACCGTCAATTCACACCGTCAGTTCACACCTGCGCGTAGTACGTCGGCAGCCACGCAATGAAGAAGGAGTAACCGATGCCGAACGTGGTGTGCGCCCACAGCAGGGTGTAGAAGCACCTACAAAGAGAGAGAGAGTTGGTGTGTGGAGAGAGAGAGAGAGAGGGAGAGAGAGGGAGGGAGAGGGAGGGAGAGAGAGGGAGAGAGTGAGAGTGAGAGAGTGAGAAAGAGAGTGAGGGAGAGTGAGAGAGAGTGAGAGAGTGAGAGTGAGGGAGTGAGAGAGTGAGAGAGTGAGAGAGTGAGAGAGTGAGAGAGTGAGAGAGTGAGAGAGTGAGAGTTGGTGTGTGGAGAGCTGTGTGTGCATGCGTGTGTACGTGATGAAAAAGGAGTATCC
The DNA here is from genome assembly GCA_016618255.1 of Chlamydomonas sp. UWO 241. Taxonomy (NCBI): domain Eukaryota; kingdom Viridiplantae; phylum Chlorophyta; class Chlorophyceae; order Chlamydomonadales; family Chlamydomonadaceae; genus Chlamydomonas; species Chlamydomonas priscui. The sequence goes on from VFSX01000040.1 coordinate 311,395, forward strand.
GATGCTGAACGTGGTGTGCGTCCACAGTAGGGCGTAGAAGCACCTACAGAGAGAGGGAGTTGGTGTGTGGAGAGAGAGGCAGAGGGAGGGAGAGTTGGTGTGTGGAGAGGGAGAGAGGGAGGGAGAGTTGGTGTGTGGAGAGGGAGAGAGGGTGGGAGAGAGAGAGGGAGAGGGAGATTGAGAGAGTGAGAGAGTAAGAGAGTGAGAGAGTGAGGGAGTGAGAGAGTGAGGGAGTGAGAGAGCGAGAGAGTGAGAGAGTTGGTGTGTGGAGAGGGAGAGAGGGAGGGAGAGTTGGTGTGTGGAGAGGGAGAGAGGGAGGGAGAGAGAGAGGGAGAGGGAGGGAGAGGGAGGCAGAGGGAGAGAGAGGGAGGGAGAGGGAGAGAGAGGAGAGAGGGAGAGTGAGAGAGAGAGTGAGAGAGTGAGAGAGTGAGACAGTGAGAGATTGAGAGAGTGAGACAGTGAGAGAGTGGGAGAGTGAGAGAGTTGGTGTGTGGAGAGCTGTGTGTGCATGCGTGACTGCGTGATGGAGAAAAAGTACCCTATGCCGAATGTGGTGTGAGCCCACAGCAAAGCGTAGAAGCACCTACGGAGAGAGAGAGTTGGTGTGTGGAGAGAGAGAGAGGGAGAGAGGGGAGAGTGAGAGAGTGAGAGAGAGAGAGAGAGAGTGAGAGAGAGTGAGAGAGAGTGAGCGAGAGTGAGCGAGAGGGAGAGCGAGGGAGAGTTGGTGTTTGAAGAGGCAGAGAGGGAGGGAGAGAGAGACGGAGAGAGAGGGAGGGAGAGGGACAGGGAGGAAGAGAGAGGGAGAGAGGGGGAGAGAGGGGAGAGAGCGAGAGAGTGAGAAGGAGAGTGAGAGAGTGAGAGAGTGAGAGAGTAAGAGAGTGAGAGAGTGAGGGAGTGAGAGAGTGAGGGAGTGAGAGAGCGAGAGAGTGAGAGAGTTGGTGTGTGGAGAGCTGTGTGTGCATGCGTGTGTACGTGATGAAAAAGGAGTACCCGATGCCGAGCGTGGTGTGCGCCCACAGTAGGGCGTAGAAGCACCTACAGAGAGAGGGAGTTGGTGTGTGGAGAGAGAGGGAGAGAGGGGGAGTTGGTGTGTGGAGAGCGAGAGAGGGAGGGAGAGAGAGAGGGAGAGAGAGGGAGAGGGAGAGAGAGGGAGAGAGAGGGAGAGACAGGGAGAGTGAGAGAGTGAGAGAGTGAGAGAGTGGAGAGCTGTGTGTGTGCATGCGTGACTGCGTGATGGAGAAAAAGTAACCACTGCCGAATGGGGTGTGAGCCCACAGAAGGGCGTAGAAGCACCTGCAGAGAGAGAGACAGTTGGTGTGTGGAGAGAGAGAGAGAGGGAGAGAGAGGAGGGAGGGAGGAGAGGGAGAGGGAGGGAGAGAGAGGGAGAGAGAGGGAGGGAGAGGAGAGCGAAGGGAGGGAGAGGGGAGAGGGAGGGAGAGAGAGGAGAGAGAGGGAGAGAGAGGGAGAGAGAGGGAGAGAGAGGGAGAGAGAGATGCAGAGAGAGGGAGAGAGAGGGAGAGCGAAGGAGAGAGAGGGAGAGCGAGGGAGAGAGAGGGAGGGAGCGGGAGAGAGGGAGAGAGAGGGAGACAGAGGGAGAGAGAGGGATAGAGGGAGAGAGTTGGTTTGTGGAGAGCTGGGTGTATGCATGCATGTGTGCGTGATGAAGAAAAAGTAACCGATGACGACCGTAGTGTGCGCCCACAGCAGTGCACAAAAGCACCTACAACAAAAGATACAGGCAAGGGGGGTGAGAGAGAGAGAAGAAAAGAGAGAGACAGAGGGAGAGAGAGCGAGGGGGGAGAGCCAGAGAGTGAGAGAGTTGGAAGACTTGTCGAGCGGCATGGTGTATGAAGCAGCGTGAAGCCAGTGATTTCCTTTTCGGCTGTTCACAGTCATTTGGCTGAATTCCGGCCGTACTTTGACCTTAACACAGCTCAGCCCACTCAGTGGATTGTTGATATGACGATCCGCCAGATAGAGCTCGTCAAGAGTTTTAAAATGACCTGTATATGAGGACAGACGGTCAACAGGAGGCTAACGGTCAACGAGGGCAAAGCAAAATCCGGCCGTGGAACAATTAATTAAAACTCCTGGAAGGAAAACCACTGCGTGAAGCGCTGGTACGTAAGGAGTAAACAACGCCCAGCCATTTTGTTTTGGGCTCCTGGGAGCCATTGGGAGCCATTTGGCTCCTAACGATCCCATCACATAGAGCTCAACCAACCAAGTTGCCTGATGGTCTGACGATCCCATCAGATAGAGCTCGTCACGAGCTTGAAAATGAGCTATATTTGACGGTCAATGGTCAACGCTAAGGCAGCAGTTAAGGCGGTCAACGGGACGTTGGTCCGCGCGCATCAGCGGTGAAAGGGGGATGTCAGAGAGCGAGAGAGAGGACGAGAGAGATAAAGCGAGAGAGAGCGGGAGAGAAAGAGAGAGAGAGGGAGGGAGGGAGGGAGGGAGGGAGGGGGAGGGAGGGAGGAGAGAGAGAGACGAGAGAGAGAGAGAGAGAAAGATAAAGAAAAGAGAGAGGAAGCGAGTGAAAGAGCCTGAGTTGGAAGAGTTGTCACGCGACAAGGTATGAACCAGTGTCATGCGCTGGTACATAAGGAGTAACCGATGCCACACGTGGTGTGGACGCAGAGCAGCGCATAGAAGCATCTACGGTCGAAACAGGAAATGTGAGAGAGAGAGCGAGAAAAAAACAAGAGAGGAAGGGAGAGAGAGAGAGAGAGAGAGAGAAAGAGAGAAAGGAAAAGAGAGAGGAAGAGAGGGAGAGAGAGAGAAAAAGAGAGAGAGGAAAGATATAGATAGGAGAGCTCCTAGAGAGAAAGAAGATAGAGAGGAGAGCTCCTAGAGAGAAAGAAAATAGAGAGGACGCGAGTGAGAGAGACAGAGTTGGAAGAGTTGTCACGCGGCAAGGTATGAACCAGTGTGAAGCGCTGGAACAGAAAGAGTAACCTATACCGAACGAGGCGTGCACGTACAGCAGGGCGTAGATGCATCTACGGTCGAAACAGGGATCGAGAGAGAGTGAGAGAGAGAGAGAGAGGAAGGGAGGGAGGGAGAAAGAGAGAGAGAGAGGGAGGGAGAGAGAGAGAAAGAGAGAGAGAGCAAGAGAGTGCATGCACGCATGAGTGCTTGAATGAGAGTGTGCGTGCGTGCGTGTGTGCGTAAGTGAGTGGGCGAGAGGGCGATTCTGTGGCGAGCTGTCCCAGCTGTGTGTGTGTGTGTGTGTGTGTGTGCTTGTTGGGCATCGAGTTCAAGTGCGTGCGTGAATGTGGTGGTGCCAGTTGTGTGCGCGGAGGAACGGCAACGCCCGAGCACAAAAAACACACAATGCAGCAGTCGCAACAGCTGCAACAGTTGCAACAGTTGCAACATCCACAACATCTGCAACAGTCGCAACATCTGCAACAGGTGCAACGGCCGCAACATGTGCAACAGCCGCAACAGTCGCAACAGCCATAACAGTTGCAACAGTTGCGACATCTGCAACAGTTGCAACATCTGCAACAGCCACAACAGTCACAACAGTTGTGCCAGTTGCAACAGTTGCAGCAGCCGCAGCAGGCGCAACACACACATACAAAAACACACAAACACACACACACACACACACACAGCGCACATACGCACCGATTCGAAAGGAACGCGCGCCACGGCACGGTCCCTATTAGCGACAGGTCGCCAACCGCCTTGCTGCTGCTGTCGCTGTCGACATCAAACAGACACACACAAACACAAACACACACACACACACACACACACACGCCCCCCCCCACACATTTTCACCTGTTTGACAAGCATGCGTGCCATGGCACGGTCCCTACTAGTGACTGGTGGCCAGCTGCCTTCCCGCCGCCGCCGCCGTTGACAACACACACACACACACACACACTCACAGACACACACAAACGCACGCACACACACAAACACACACACACACACACACACAGCGCACACACAGCGCACCGATTCGAAAGAAACGCGCGCCACGGCACTGTCCCTATTAGCGACAGGTCGCCAGCCGCCTTGCCGCCGCCGCCGCTGCTTGACGATGCCCCGGGAAGCCCGGGGCTTATGCTCATCGAGCCCCTCGAGCCTACCGCCTTCGCTGCCCCGTCCTTGGGGTGTGTGTGGCGTGGGGTGTGGGGGTGTGAGTGTGGCATGAGGTGTGTGTGTGTGTGTGTGCCGGTGCATGCGGACGGCCTCATGTAACACTTGGTTGGTTGGTTGGTTGGTTGTGTGTGTAGGGGGTGAGTGGGGTGGGGTGGGGGGGCGCTGGTGCGTGTGTGGGGCGAGGCGCGCCAGCCGATTGAGCCAATTTCGCCGATCCCATCGAGTCCTCAAACGCAGAGTCTGTTACGACAGGCACCCCAAGTGTGGGCCAGTGATGTCCTTAGCACCCCCGCAGTCCCCGCAGACCCCGCTGCGGGGGCAAAACGGGAAATTTAGGGGGAAACTGCGGGGGTGCATTGCGGGAATTTCGCTCCGAAAAGTGTGACAGCAATTTCCACACTTTCCCTAAAAAAATCGCCTGCTACGGGGGCAAGTCGGCATGTCCCCTTCAATGTTGCGGGGGCAAACAGGACATTCTTGGTTTCCTTAAGGACACCACTGGTGTGGGCCTTCGTACTAGTTCATACTGTCCACGCCACGATCCGCACCCACCACGATCCACACCCAGGCACGGCCTGTGTGGCCGATCGTCACTCATTGTGTAAGACTCGTCGCCGTCACATCATTTGGTTTCGGTGCGTTCTCCGACTACGCTAGACGCCGTCGGCTATATTTCGTCACCCGTGCCAGCGCCGCAGTGTCTACCGAAGTGAGACGCTCATTTGGGGGAACGACCATTTGGGGGTTGGGAAAACAGCCGTTCTATGCCCACCAAAGACACGGATTGGGGGTGAGCCGACACGCGGCGTCCTCGGTGACACGCGTCTGGGGGCAGTTTCACACACCCACACTGCCCCTCCGCCCTCTTTCCTTGACCGCATGCTGCTTCCAAGCAGTGTTCTGGATAGCCCATGTTATACGCTTTCCAATTCATTTATAATCTTCGAAATCCATGCAGTATCGAGGGAGTTGCAGCATATACGCCTTCTGAAGATACGGGTTTGGGGTAGCCCCGAGCGTCAGTGACACCCTCGACACGGGTTTAGGGGTAGCCTAACCCCAATCGTACCCCCAAATGAGCGTGTCACTACGGTACATGCTCCTTGCGAAATATGTCGCTAAGAGACCGCTGTTTGGGGTGGTCTAGCCGGCGGGAGCGGTAGTACATCGGCTGGGAGCCGGCGGTTCTCTAGTACACTACATGCACATGTACACACACAAGCACACACTCACACGCACACAAACACATGCACACACACGCACACACACTCACACACACCTGCTCATCCCCTCCGCCATCCCGATCTATTGGCTCCCCCACCCCCGACAGCAGCGCCACGCCCTCCCCGGCGCCACCGCCCTCGGCGGTCCCGTTTCCTGAGTGCAGGGGTTCGATTTTAGGAGTGAAGTATGGTCTGCCGTTTCTGCCGCCGTGTGCGTGTGCGCGTGCGTGTGCGAGTATGAATGTGTGTGTGTGTTTGTGTTTGCGTGTGCGTGGTCGATTTTTACAGTCTTGTTGGACGCCTTGCGTGTGCGTGTGCGTGTGTGCGTGCGCGTGTGCGTGTGCGTGTGCATGTGCGTGTGCATGTGCGTGTGCGTGCGTGTGTGTGTGTGTGTGTGTGTGTGTGTGCATGTGTATGCGTGTATGCGTGCGCGTGTTGGCCAGGCCGCACGGTTGACCAACCCTCAACCCTCAGCCCTAAACCCTCAACCCTAAGCCCTAAACCCACCTCCGTCGACAGCACACGTTTCCGCATCCTCCGCCGGTTGACCAACCCTGAACCCTAAACGCTAAAACCTATGCCCTCAACCCTCAACCCTCAACCCTCAGCCCTAAACCCTAAGCCCTAAACCCTAAACCCACCTCCGTCGACAGCACACGTTTCCGCATCCCCCGCCGGTTGACCAACCCTGAACCCTAAACGCTAAAACCTATGCCCTCAACCCTCAACCCTCAGCCCTAAACCCTAAACTCACCTCCCTCGACAGCATACGTTTCCGCATCCTCCGCCGCCGCGCGCGCCGCCGCGGAGTCGCGCGGCGCGATGTGGGGCACGCCTGTGTGTGTGTGCGTGTGTGTGTGTGTGTGTGTGTGCATGTGTGTGTGCCGCGGCGCGCAAGTAACAAGTAACACGGGGTTTCAAGCTAAGCAGGCTACTCTTCTACTAGAGACACCCGCCGATACTCCAGCACACTTAAGTACTAGAGTACCGCCGGCTCCCGGCCGATAGACTACCGCTCCCGGCCGATAGACTACCGCCGGCTAGACTACCCCAAACAGCGTTCTCTGAGAGACATGTCTGGCAAGGAGCATATAAGAGAGGACTTCCTCAGGGTCACAGTAGTGGCCTTGTGGCCAGTCAAGCCGGCAGAGCCGACTGGCGCTGACTGGAACGGTCCCCGCCTGGCAGTGCATGGCTGTCCAGCTCTCGTTTGCATGGGGCTCAGCCGGCGCCCCGTGCCTCATGCATGGACAGGTCCCACCCTGCAGGGGGGCATGGGCGACAGAGTTGTCGTGGAGGCTGCCTGAAGATCTTCCAACGCCAGTCACCAGCAGACGAGCGACCCCGAGGATGAGCGCGGTGACGAACGCTGCGATTGGTGAAGCGGATTTACTCTGTGTTGCCTCGGCGGTCACCACCGCTGAAGCCGTGATGGTAGCCCGCCTCCACGGGCAGCCATCTTGACCATGTCCAGCATGCATTGACGGGCGCCAGCTCCTCCGCTCGTCGATCAACTCGTCGGGATCGGTGCCGCATGGCGTCCTGCATGGGGGGAGGATAAGGGCCGTCTCCCAGCAAGGGCCGCGGCATCGCCGCGGCTACTCGCCAAGCCATGGCAGCGCCGGGCAAGCCGCTCCTGAAGTGTTCCACCGAGGGGCAGTCTAGCAGGAGCCGGGCCAGTCGTATTTTACCCCGCTCGTCAGCGACACGGAGATCCTCGTCACCAGCAGCGCCGCATTGCTGGGTCCAGGGCTCGGCGACGAGAACCGCCGCGGCGCGCGACGTGGGGCAAACCTGTGTGTGTGTGTGTGTGTGTGTGCCGCCGCGCGCGCTGCCGCGGAGTCGCGCGGCGCGACGTGGGGCAAACCTGTGTGTGTGTGTGTGTGTGTGTGCCGCCGCGCGCGCCGCCGCGGAGTCGCGCGGCGCGACGTGGGATACGCCTGTGTGTTTGTGGTGATTCACCCTCTTGTTGGCGCACGGTTGGTCAGTTACAGAAACATCGGCTTTCCAGCAAAGACTACCTCTAGTCCTAGTACCACCGCCTAGACCCAAGTCCAGTTCTGGCCCTAACAATAACTTGTGAGGGGCGGTAGCCACCAGCCGCCTGCCTGCCAACGTGTAGTCCCAGAGCAAAAAGGAGAGCTATTGTGCGACGCCTCCAAAATCGGTCCTAACTGCCTCCAGGGGATAGGGGGTCAAGTGGCGCTTGCCAATCTACTTGACCGCCGAGGTGGAGGGGCTGGCGCCTGAGGGGCAGCCGGACCGTACACCACGGCTCTCCACCCGACCCTATCCTGAGCACGCTCCAACGCCGTGTCCGAAAAAGTCTTCCAATCAGAACGAGTGCCACTAGTTTCGCCTAGCTGCTGAATCAGTAGCTTAGAAAATAGTGTCGGGAGGAGGCTGGAGGCCGGCCTTGCTGCCGAGCCACATCCATTGTGCAGTCAAAAGTCGTATGAGGAAGACCAGAAGCCGGCATGCGCATCACATGGCCTAGCCACTGCATTGATCGCTTTGCCACAAGGCTCTCAATTGGCTCAGTGTCGCATGCCGGCCGAATATAAGTTAATCTGTGCCGGTCGACCAGGCGCACGCCCAGAATGCGACGAAGGCAGTTAGAGTGGGCAACCTCCAATCGATTCAGTTGTGTTTTAGTGGGGGCCCATGTTTCGCAGCCGTACAGAAAGTGGGGCAGCACGAAAGTGTTGTAAACCCGCATGTTAGACTGCACTTGCATCTTCTTGCTGGCCAAAATCTTATCAAAAGACGCAAACACGCCCAGCGCGCGACCGACACGCACACCGATCTCCTTTTCCACACCACCACTCTGGGTTATCCAACTCCCTAGATACTTAATGCAGAGACGGTCTTCACTTCACCACCAGTCAGCGCAAACGCGGGCAGATCCGCATCAAAATCTGGTGGCAAAATCATCACTTCTGTCTTGGCGGCGTTGATTTGCATGCCAAGCTAGAGGACACTTTGTCAAGGATTTTCAGCATAAGCGCCAACTGAGCTGGGTCATGCGAGAACAACATAAATCGTCGCATACATCAGCATTACTATGCGCTCAACCGACGACGACAACACAGAGCCGCCGGCTCGGGTCACGACTGACACGCCAGCCCTCTGGCATCATGTCTAGCGCCTTTTTCACTATGTGGTCAATAAAAACATTGAACAACACAGGAGCAATGACGCACCCCTGTCGCACACCAGACGACACGGGAATTCGTGCCCGATTTTCCCAGCCAGCCGCACGGCAGCTGCGGTGTTGGTGTGAAGATCCTCCAACAGATCAATAATGTGCGGATGAACACTATATAATCCAAGGACTCTCCACAGTGCCGCACGGTTTATGCAATCGTAAGCTTTAGAATAGTCGACAAATGCCACAGCCATGCATTGTTTGTACTCGGCATGTGCCGCGCTCAGCGAGAGCAGAGTAAAAATCGCATCAACAGTGCCTCTGCTTTTTCTGAAACCACACTGAGCCTCATGCAACTGACCATCAACCTGCGTGAAGACGCGGTGCAGAAGTATGGCAGCGTACACTTTCCCGGCAATAGAGAGAAGGCTTATACCGCGGTAGTAACCAGGGGAGTCACGCGGACCCTTCCCCTTATATAACGGTGTGATAATAGCAGTTTTTCATTCCCTCGGGGCTCTCCCCGACCGCCATACGGCGATGATGACCCGGTGGAGCCATGCGATGGCAGGTGGGCACCACAGCATGGCGTCCAGCTGGTCACCGCCCGGAGCGGCGGCCGAGCGCAACGCTCGCACACACGCCTCCGTCTCAGCCAGGTCAGGGGGGCGCCCGTGCGCCTCGTCCAACTCTGTGGCGCGTGTGAGCTCAAATGCCGCTACATCGTTCTCCAGCTGGTTCAGGGTCTTGTCGCTGAGCTTGGTCACCCGCCTCCAAATGGAATCTTCTCAATAATGACCAGAAACAGCCTATCTAGGTCTGCCGTGCAGAGTTCTCTGTAATGATCTCTCTCTCTCTCTCTCTCTCTCTCTCTCTCTGTGTGTGTGATCCTCTCGTACTTGCGCAAATGGATGGTCACCCACAGCGACCGAACTTAAGATCCATGGGTGTTTTTCGACTCATGAAAGGATTGCCGGTGTGTATGCTTTAGTAAGCACAGGCATGAGCCGTAATCCAGGTTGCCCGTGCGGTAAGAACTGCAACGAATATCTCTGTCTCTCTCTGTGTGTGTGACAAGTGTGTGACGAGTGCGCGACGAGTGGTCACCCGCTAATGACAGACGCCCTGATGCAGACCTCTGGAACGACGACGCCGTTATCTTTGTAACGATCTGGAATGTGTATGTGTATGTGTGTGTGTGTGTGTCTGTGTGTGTTTCTGTGTCTGTGTCTGTGTGTGTGACAAGTTTGTGACGAGTGTGTGACCCGCTAGTGACGCCCTGATGCAGACCTCTGGAACGAGACTGCCGTTACCTATGTAACTGGAATGGAATGGAATGGAATGTGTGTGTCTGTGCGCTCGCGTGTGTCCCCCTCGGCAGTGCACGCTGTGCTCCCGTTGTGTTGTGTTGTTGGCAACAATGGCACAATGTTCACACCAGATCCACACCATCTTACACAAGGCCCACACCAAGTCTACACTTACCAGGTCCCACACCACAAGCCACACGAAGCCGAGAAGCCCATAAGCGTACAACAGTGCCTGGATGCCCGCACCCAAATGTTTGCGGTGAACACGCTGGGCTGCACCGTGTTCACATCAAGTCCACACTTACTTGGGTCCCACACCGCGAGCCACATGAAGCCGAGAAGTCCGTAACAGTGATGTCCTTGGCGCCCCCGCAGCCCCCACAGCCCCCGCTGCGGGGGCAAACCGGGAAAATTGTAGGGAAGCTGCAGGGGCGAATCACGGGAGTTTCGCACCAAAAAGTGTGAACATCGACAATTTCACACCTTTCCTCAAAATCGCCAGGGGGGGTGGACACGCCAGGCTCGGACGGTTTCAGTCAAAAAACGGTGACCCCCCAAAACTCGGCCCAAATCCTCCCCACGACGCCCCCCGCCCCCCTGCGCGACGCCTACATCCTTATACATCGTTCCCTGAACTTGGGCGGGGGCTGGGGCGGAGAGGGGGCGGCGAGGCGGTGCTTTGTCGAGCAAAATGTGGGCACCCCGACGCCCCCAAGTCCGCAGGCCCCTGACGCGCACGCATAAGGCGTTCCTTGTCCCTAAGACGGGCGCTTGGCAGGGGGAGGGGGCCGGGTGGGGCGGCCATCTCCCACCCTGACGCATTTGAAGGGAGGACACGCCCCAGCGTCCAGCTCCCAGCGCTCCCTGGCAAGCCGCCGAGCCCCCCAAAAGGCGCACATGATCCCTCACACACGATCGCGAGGGGGCGGGAGAGGGGGGGGCGCTGGAGGCCCTATTGCGGCTCAGTGAGGACCCAGTGGGGGTCAGTGGGGGCATGCATGGCGCGTTGCATGGAATGCCACCATGCAAATGGCCAATAGAGGCCTGTGTGGCAGCTCTCGCCACGAGTTAGGAGTTTTGTGACCGTGTCATGGTGATAGCGAAGCGGCTGGCAGCGGTCGCCGGGGTTGGCATGCGCCAGGGGCGCTGGCGCTGATGAGTGCGAATTTGGAGCCTTGAAGCCCAATTGAAGCCCCCGGGGGCGATCTGGCAGCTCTCGCGCTGAGTTAAGAGTTTTGTGACCGTGTCATGCTAATATCGGAGCAGTTGTCTGCGGTAGCGGGGGCTGGCACGCGTGGGGCGTGATGGCGCTGCTGAGTGCGAATTTGGGGGTGGGATGTTCCGCTGGACAGGGCCGCTCGGCACACCCCCCCCCCGATGCGGGCATAGGATCAAGAAATAGGAGACCCTTCGTCCGAGAGGTTCCAGCAGTTTCAGGTCCTTCGATGGCGTGTGGACGAACCCGAGTTGTCGACGACCAAAGTGCGAACGGCCGGTGTGTGGCCGTGTCCACCCCCCACCCCCTGAAAATCGCCCCCTGCGAACCCGCAGGGAGCGCTGCGGCATGTTCCCTAAAATGTCGCGAGGGCAAACACAACATTTTCTGTTTCCTGAAGGACACCACTGGTCTGTACACGTATAAGAGTGCCTGGATGCCCGTGTGCGGTGAACGCGCTGGGCCACACCGTGTTTACACAAAGTCCACACTTACTTGGGTCCCACACCACGAGCCACAGGAAGCCGAGAAGTCCGTGAATGTAGAAGAGCGTCTGGATGTCCGCACCAATTTGGGCCACACCGTGTTCACACCAACTCCACACATTGGGTCCCACACACAATCCACACCTACTTGGGTCCCACACCGCGAGCCACATGAAGCCGAGGAGTCCGTACACGTAGAAGAGTGATGGGATGCCGGCGCACGAAATGATGAGCGGGGACTGAGGGAGTGGGGGTGGGGGGCGGCATGCGTGTGTGTGTGTGTCTGTGTGTGTTTGTGACACGGTTGCGTTTACCTAAGTCGTATTTACGTGCACATGAGCACGGCACGCTTGTGCGCCTGGGACCGAGGCGGCGCTAGGAGCCTCCTTGGTGAGTGGACGCTAAGTCTAACGGCGACGCGAGACCGGAAGGGTCTCGAAACCTAGACTGTCTAGAAGGCGATCTGAGATCACCCAGTCACACTGAGTGATTCGCCCCTTCTGGAAGCAAGATCAGATGCGCGGCATATGCTCCCACAGTTTGCTATATAAGCCAGCACGTTGCTGGGCTTAAGCAGTCACCTTACAACTAGAGAAGACGGTTGTAACCACAGTCCATCCCTTGTCCTCGCCGAGTACAGCCGGTATCAGAACCTCGTCAAGTCGAGCAGACTACTGACACCTTGTACCTCTGCGCTCAGTCTCGTCCAGCTCTCTGGTCTACAGCCTTCGCTTGCTTGCCGCCGCTCCGCCTGCGTGCACGCGCCTTACGCCTGCAGCTCGTTTCGACCCCTCCACTCACTCTCTACCAGCACCAGTAGGTCGCCCGGTGACTCCCTACTAGTAGCTTATGACCCACGAGGATAGCCTAGGCCTGCTTGCATTAGTCTCAGCTAACCCGCTGAGCGACTAAGGGGCAAGAGGCTTTGCGTTCCGTGACAACTGGTTTCGGTGCACTTGCCGACCCATAGCCTAAGTGTAGCCATAGCGTTGGCTGACATAGGCCTTTCACCTCTCACCGCGTAGTGGCCGAGAGTATCATACGGGAGCTTGACCACGCGGCCTGAGGAGAGTACGAGCTCGTCGCGAAGCGCCAGCGCCTAGTCGGACTCAGTCCGCCTGCGTCACCTGACTTCGGAGTTGCTTCATCAGAAGAACTCGGACAGAGCTCACGTTCATCGTCTAGCCCAGACTTTGAACGCCTACTGGAGGAAGCACAACTAGACGTGCAGATTGCTGAAGCAAAGACAGTAGAAACCAACAACTGACACGAGGCCCTGTGTGTGAAATACAGGCAACTCAGGAACAGGGTTATCTACCTAGAGGGTGAGCTAGCCGTTTACAGGCGCTTCGCTTCTATAAATAGCTACACGCCCCAGGGACCTACCTGCCGAGTGATAGTAGCTCCGCCGCCGCCACCGCCGCTGCGCCGCTACATATAATCGACACCACTTTTGACCAACTCAAAAGCGTAGTCCACCGTCTTCAAACTTTAGAATCCGAACTCCGTCACTTCCTTCAGTTCAGACACAGGCCAGAGATCTTCTGCAAGAAATCTGCCCTCACAAGCACTAGGCAGTGGCTTGACTTTAGCGACCACCACCACACCAAACAAGCAGAGACTTGCTTGGACTGCGGGCAGGAACTGAAGTAGTTTGAACCCAGACTTAGACAAGTCTTGTAAAGGCGTTACAAGCCCGAACCATGGAGGGAGTTTAGGCAGCTGGACCGCCGGTACAGCCCAACATTCCCATTGAGGTTCAGCAGTATGTGCAGCAGGCCCAAGCCAATGAGCATCAGGCTCAGGTCCAGGCTGCAGCACAAGCTCACGCAGCAGCGTTGGAGCAGGCGAGGAATGCTGCTCAGGGCCACATGCCCAGGGCCTACAAAGCTCAGGGAGCACCAACATACACTGGCAAAACGGGTGAAGACCTAGGGCCATCCCCACTCTTTCTGGTCCCTTTGTGATGATAATATGAGATGAGAGTTTTACAATCCACTTCTGGCGGTCACACGTACGGTTCCAAAGCTCCAGTGGGACTTAGAGAAACAAGGCTCAAGGCCCACAAAAGGTCAAGCTACAAGTAGCCCACGGTAACGCCATCCACACTTGGTGGCGGGCGCCAAGCAAGCAGCACCACTGTGCAGGCTGCACACCCAGCCTCTCAAATGGCCAGAGGGCGGACCCAAGGTATAAAACCATGAAGGGACCAAAAAGCCCTCCCCCAGACCACCGGAAGCGGGGCTAGTAGCACACCCGCCGCAGCACTCTACTCAGCGACCACACCGCACCCGCCACCGCACGCGTGTGGCGCCACCTCCCCTTCAAAAACACCCCCAGAGGGAATGCCATCTAGCAAGCAGGTGCAGGCACCCGCTCGCCGTCAACGACGAGGCGCGCGCGGTGGAGCTGCGCCTGCTTTATGGTTTTATACCTTGGGCCCGCCCTCCGGCCACTGGAGGGGTTGGGTGTGGAGCCTGCATTGTGGTGCTGCTTGCTTGGCGCCCGCCACTACGTGATTGGCGCTACCGTGGGCTACTTTTGTAGCTTGACCTTTTTGGTGGGCCTCGTGCCTGCTCTCTTAAGTCACGCTGGAGCTTTGGAACCGAACGTGTGACCGCCGGCAGTGGATTGTAAAACTCTCATCATCCCCACCCAACCTGGGCCTGCCCCAGGGGGAAAAGCGGCCAAACGGGCCCACCAAACTTTGGGAATTTCTTGTGGCTTCCCTGGTTGACCAAATCCACTTTTGACGGGGTGCTTTTTGGTTGCCGCCAATCCCATTTAGACGCATGCTTCGTGGGGGGTCGTGGCTTGGAGAGACGGTGAAATGCGGAACGAAATCGTTTGGGATCAAACGTTACACGTCACGGTAACGTTTCACCGTCTCTCCAAGCCACGGCCCCCCACGAAGCATGCGTCTACATGAGATTGGCGGCAACTAAAAAGCACGCGTCAAAAGTGGATTCGGTCCAGAGGCGACGCCGCAAAACATGCCGAAAGTTTGGTGTCGCCCAGCATAGCGACCGCGGCAACGCGGCACGGCACGGGACCCGGCCCCTCGTCAAGTTCATGCCACGGGTGGTACCGACCGGTAGGAGGCGTCGCGGGGGGCTGGCTCCCCGCAGCGGCGCGACAGGGGGTTGGGTGCGACTGTTGCATGGCGCTCCGCGAGGCCTGCGACGCCCCCACGACGCATCCCAGCACACGCTCTCAACACGCATGTCTATATCACGTGTCGGCAAGGCATTCTGAACGCGATGGGGCCGTTTTGTCGACTTTGGAATTTTGGGTGTGGCCACATTTTGGTCACACGTTGGGTGGGGATGGCCCTAGAGGCTTGGTTGTTTCAGCTAGAAGAGCAGAACTCTCTGTTCCCCATAGAGGATCAACTGCAGCGCGTAAGGTTCACCGCACTGTCGCTGAGGGACACGGCAGCCAAGTGGTATGCGTCCATGCAGATGACAAACCCACCTCAGATTACCAACTGGGAGACGTTTGTTGTCAAACTGTGCCAACAGTATGTGCATATGGACCAAAAATGGATCGCGAGAAACACGATTACCAAGCTGGTGCAGAGTGGTAACGTGCGCGATTACTCGGTGAAGTTTCGCAACTTACTGATTCTGATCCCGGATATGTCACAAGCTGAGGCCCTAGATAGGTACATCCGTGGACTCAAGGATTTCGCGTACAAGGTGTGGCAAAAGAAATTCGTTGACCTTAATACGGCGTTGGTTTACGCAGAAGAGCTCGACCTAGAGACGCAGCAGAAATCGGCCCTACAAGGAGGTCGTCGAGGCTGCCTGAAGACCTTTCAACGCCAGTCACCGGCAGACGAGCGACCCCGAGGATGAGCGCGGTGACGAACGCTGCGATTGGTGAAGCGGATTTACTCTGTGTTGCCTCGGCGGTCGCCACCGCTGAAGCCGTGATGGTAGCCCGCCTCCACGGGCAGCCATCTTGACCAATGTCCAGCATGCATTGACGGGCGCCAGCTCCTCCGCTCGTCGATCAACTCGTCGAGATCGGTGCCGCATGGCGTCCTGCATGGGGGGAGGATAAGGGCCGTCTCCCAGCACGGGCCGCGGCAGCGCCGCGGCTACTCGCCAAGCCATGGCAGCGCCGGGCAAGCCGCTCCTGAAGTGTTCCACCGACGGGCAGTCTAGCAGGAGCCGGGCCAGTCGTATTTTACCCCGCTCGTCAGCGGCACGGAGATCCTCGTCACCAGCAGCGCCGCATTGCTGGGTCTTGGGCTCGGCGACGAGAATGCGCCTCCGTTAATCGAGCCCCGTTAATCGCGCAGTTTTCGAAAAAACGCGCGGCGACCGTAGGATTGTAGCGACAGCCTCCCGTCCGGCCAACTGGCACCCAAGGTCAACCCCGCGAGTTGGGGCCGCTTATGGGTTTTTCGGTAGTTAGGCTTAGGGATGTGCCCCTCACCGAGTCCTTCTGTGCCTCCCCCCTACAGCAGGGGGGGGGGCCTGCGACACGTACAATGTCGTGCTCGGTGCAACAACAAGGGGTCAGCTTTTGCTCAGAGCCGGGTTAAGGGTTGCAGGTTGAGAACCCTGTGAATGCTGGTTGAAATCCCAGTTAGAAAACCCCTTAACAACACGTTAGAGGTTGCGGCCCGGCTTGATATCCTGTTTGGCCACGTCTTGGCCTTTCTCCCCACGGGGGGATGTCTCTTTTGGCGATTGGCGACGAACCTGCCTTGCGTTTCCGTTTCCCAACGTGCGCTCACCTACTTCAACAAGCGTTTGCTGCCGCTGCAGTAGGGGACCTAGGGGTGCGCCCACGCCTTACAGAGTTGGGGTTCCCTACCACCAACAGCCAGCCATCTCAGTAAGGTGCTCGGGCCATACGCGCCGAGCACGGTCTAATACGCCTTTAGAGGTGTCCCTGACTGTAACATCCATCATCATGGGGGAGGGGGACCGACTCCCATGAAGTTGGGAGTTCTCCAGATGTCTAAGGTCGATCGCGACCGTCACATGGAGAAGGACCTGTGCTTTAACTGTCATAAGCCAGGGCACCGCGCGAACGTTTGCCCAACAAAATCAAAGTCGGGAAAAGTGATTCGCCGGAGGTAATCCCTCCGGCTGAGTACTGCGCCACATCCGGTGTAAGGATGGAAACCTTACCGGAAGATGAAGAGCTGAACACTCTTCAATGAATATTGGAACGCCCACCAAGCAGTGAGGAAATGTTTTAATTGACTACAGCAGACAGCAAGCTGCTGGTCTTTGATGGAGTAGTCTCGGCTAGGAACGCGTCAATATTGGTTGACTCAGGCGCAAGCGTTCAATTCATGTCTGAGTGCCTAGCGAAGGAGTTGGCGGTAATGTTAACAGAGAAAAAAGTAGCCAATGATGTGCGGCTTGCGAACGGAGATAAAATAAGTTCCACACACCATGTCAAATGTGGGTACTCTATAGGACCTTTCTCTGAGATAGAAAAGTTCCATCTCCTAACCCTGGAGTCTTACGACATCGTCTTAGAAAGGCCGTGGCTGAACAGGCATAATCCAGACGTGGATTGGCCTGCCAGCCGCATTAAAGTCGTCCAAGGACAACAGTGTTACTGGTTAGTAGCACAGGCCAACGACCCAGTTACAATTACATCGGCTTGCCAGCAAAGACTACCTCTAGTCCTAGTACCACCGCCTAGACCCAAGTCCAGTTCTGGCCCTAACAATTTTACTTGTGAGGGGCGGTAGCCACCAGCCGGCTGCCTGCCAACGTGTAGTCCCAGAGCAAAAAGGAGAGCTATTGTGCGACGCCTCCAAAATAGGTCCTAACTGCTTCTAGGGGATAGGGGGTCAAGTGGCGCTTGCCAATCTACTTGACCGCCGTGGTGGAGGGGCCGGCGCCTGAGGGGCAGCCGGACCGTACACCACGGCTCTCCACCCGGCCCTATCCTGAGCACGCTCAAACGCCGTGTCCGAAAAAGTCTTCCAATCAGAACGAGTGCCACTAGTTTCGCCTAGCTGCTGAATCAGTAGCTCAAGAAAAAAGTGTCGGGAGGAGGCCAACGACCCACTCGAGCATAGTTCGGATCGTGATACTACGTCTTCTGATGACGAAAATCAGGGACAGACGTTCGATTGCAAAATAATGGAGGTCGTTGACCATGATATCACGGGTGAAGCCGTTACCGCTGAGGCTAAGACCCCGAGTAGGAAGGTGATAGTGATTACCTCTCCGAAGTTCAAGAGACAACTTGCCGAATTGCTCGCACAGTTCGAGGATGTTGTCCCCAGTGATCCAGACTTCAAAATACCTTTCCCACCGGAGAGGAACCTAGATTTTGAGATCAAAATGATACCTCATGAGAAGATACCCAGTAAAGTGGTGTAAAAGATGAGCCCTATTGAGCAGGAGGAACTGAGGAAGCAGTTAGACCAGCTAATAGCTCAGGGATTCATACGTCCGAGCCAGTCTCCGTATGGATCGAAAGTTCGTTTTGTGAAGAAGAAGAGCGGTCAGATGAGGATGTGCGTCGATTATCGAGCGATAAATGCACTCATTGTAAAGAGAAAATATCCCATCCCATACATTACTATGCTTTTGGATGAGTTAAGGGGAGCTCGCTACTTCTCTAAAATCGATTTAAATCAGGCATATTATCAGATTAGAGTCGCTGAGGACTCTAAGAAGTACGCAGCCATGCTGACTAGGTGGGGATTATGGGAGTGGAATTGCATGAGTTTCAGGCTGAGTAACGCCCCTAGCCACTTTTCACGTCTCATGATGGATGTGTTCAAAAAATACGTTGATATATTCGTTCTAATATTCTTGGACGACATACTCATCTACTCAAAGTCAGAGGAGGACCACATCGGCCGCTTAAGAACCGTCTTTAGTGAGCTAAGGAAGCATCAGCTTTATGCAAGAGCTTCCAAGTGCGACTTTGGCATGGCACAGGTAGATTTCCTAGGGCACGTGGTGTCTGAAGCTGGCATCAGCACAGACCCCAGTAAACTAGAGTCCATCAGGGACTGGCCAGTACCCAAAACGCAGAGGTTCTGTCGTTCAAAGGACTGGCAGGATACTACCGGCGATTCGTTGACCACTTTTCACAAATATCTGGGCCACTGTCAGCACTGACAAGTGACAAGGTACACTTCAAGTGGGAAAAGGAAGAGCAAGAGTCGTTTGAGAAGATCAAGTAAGCGCTGATGACAGCGCCTGTGTTGATGCCACCAGATCCCAAGGCATCCTACATCATCAGTACGGATGCCTCAAGCTTTGCTATAGGTGGAGTCCTGTCCCAAGAGTCGGACAGGCAGGAGAGGGTAGTTGCTTATGAGTCACGTAGATTGCTGGCGGCAGAAAGGAACTATCCCACCCATGATCGGGAGCTTTTAGCAGTCATGGAGGTGTTGAGTAAATACAGCAACAGTAACACGGGGTTTCCAGCTAAGCAGGCTACTCTTCTACTAGAGACACCCGCCGATACTCCAGCACACTTAAGTACTAGAGTACCGCCGGCACCCGGCCGATAGACTACCGCTCCCGCCGGCTAGACTACCCCAAACAGCGGTCTCTGAGAGACATGTCTGGCAAGGAGCATATAGGAGAGGACCTTCCTCAGGGTCACAGTAGTGGCCTTGTGGCCAGTCAAGCCGGCAGAGCCGACTCGCGCTGACTGGAACGGTCCCCGCCTGGCAGTGCATGGCTGTCCAGCTCTCGTTTGCATGGGGCTCAGCCGGCGCCCCATGCCTCATGCATGGACAGGTCCCACCCTCCAGGGGTGCATGGACGACAGTTGTCATGGAGGCTGCCTGAAGACCTTCCAACGCCAGTCACCGGCAGACGGGCGACCCCGAGGATGAACGCGGTGACGAACGCTGCGATTGGTGAAGCGGATTTACTCTGTGTTGCCTCGGCGGTCGCCACCGCTGAAGCCGTGATGGTAGCCCGCCTCCACGGGCAGCCATCTTGACCAATGTCCAGCATGCATTGACGGGCGCCAGCTCCTCCGCTCGTCGATCAACTCGTCGAGATAGGTGCCGCATGGCGTCCTGCATGGGGGGAGGATAAGGGCCGTCTCCCAGCACGGGCCGCGGCAGCGCCGCGGCTACTCGCCAAGCCATGGCAGCGCCGGGCAAGCCGCTCCTGAAGTGTTCCACCGAGGGGCAGTCTAGCAGGAGCCGGGCCAGTCGTATTTTACCCCGCTCGTCAGCGGCACGGAGATCTTCGTCACCAGCAGCGCCGCATTGCTGGGTCCAGGGCTCGGCGACGAGAACGCGCCTCCGTTAATCGAGCCCCAAATGAGTAAATGGCGTCACTATATTCAAAATGGACACCAGACAAAGGTGTACACGGATAACATAGCCACCAAGTATATTCTGACCAAACCCACACTTATGGGTCGCCAAAAGAAGTGGGCAGAGCAACTGGCAGACTATGATGTGGAGTTTTTTCATAGAGCTGGCAAACTAAATGTTGAAGCCGACGATCTAGGTCGCAGAAGTGACTACACAGAAAAAATACTTCTCTGGAGTTCTTGTCGATCCAGAAGGGATTAATCGAGGACGTAACAGCAGCAGTGCGTGGTGATGAAGATTACCAGGCAATGGTTGCTGACGTTGTTGCAGGAAGGCGACAGGATTTCAAGATCATTGATGGCCTTCTATACAAGGATACACGACTTGTAATACCCAGTCCAGCAATACAGGAGAGCCTCATAGAGATGAGCCATGATGGGCCACTAGGAGGGCATCTGGGCCGCAACAAAACATCAGAACGCTTGGAACGCGCCTACTACTGGCCGCGTATGAGCCATGATGTTAATTTGTACTGCAGCACCTGCCCTAGCTGTCAGCGCAACAAACCCTCACAGCAGAGGAAGATAGGTCTGCTGCAGCCGCTACCCATACCAGGAAGACCATGGGAAAGCATAGGGATCGACTCTATCACAGGGCTACCAGTCACAACAGAAGGGTACTCTGTGATAATGACGGTTGTTGACCGACTCAGCAAGTTCCTAGTGTTGTTACCAGCACAGGCCACTTTCAGTGCCATAACTGTAGCTGACTTGTTCCTACAAAACGTAGTGAAACGGTTCGAGTTTCCGATCAGTATCGTGTCTGACCGAGACCCCCGGTTCATTAGTGCGTTCTGGAGTGAATTGATGGCGAAAGCCGGAGTAAAAAGATCAATGAGCTCGGCAGCACACCCACAGACGGATGGAGTATCAGAGCAAGCAAACCGAACTGTAGCATCTATGATTCAGAGTTACACATCAGACCGTCCTAGGAAGTGAGCTGAGAGCCTTCATATTGTGGAGGTCGCGGACAATGATTCAGTCAACACGTCCACGGGATTTACTCCTTATTTCCTGTGTTCAGGGACACACCCAATTCTACCTCGTTCACTGTACGCCACACCAACGCTACTCACTGCCAAAACAGATGAGAAGTCGGTGGAAATGTACGTGAGGAGAATGGGGGTGGATATTGCTGAGGCAAGAGAAGCTATGCGGAAGGCGCAGGCTAACCAGATAAAAAAAAATGCAAAACGCTTTCGAAGGGAAGTTCTCTTCAAAGTAGGAGAACTGGTACTCCTCAGTCAAGGTCATTTCATGGATAGAACCCATGGGAACCTGGCACAGGCAGATTGTGCGACCAAGAAGTTGAATGCGCTCTATAGAGGACCGTTCAGGATCACAGAAGTGATCTCGGAAGTGGTATGCAGATTGGACTGACCTACACGCACAATTAGCACGCATAACGCTTTTCATGTTAACAGGTTGAAGCCCTACATCGAAACAGAAGCATTTCCTGCGAGGGCAGCAAAATTAGCTGCGCCTGCGCCCATCCTACAGGATGGTGAGGAGCACTATGAAGTGGAAGAGTTCAGTGGTCATCGGCTGGAAGGCAGGAATGCAAGATGGTTGCAACTGTTAGTGAAATATCAGGGGTACCCCCTGAAGGAATGGCAGTTTGCACTAGACCTGTGTGAACCACCTGGCCTAGATGTTGTGAGTTATTTCGAGCTTTTGCTGAAATACCACAGTCAGGACCCTATGGGTACTGGGCCACAAGGCAGACCACCAACGTTAGAGCAAAAAGAGCACCTGCACAATAGAATGGTGGAGGATCTCAGCCTAGCGGAAGAGAGGCAGAATGCTGAGACAAGACGACTATCCAAGCCAAGGAATGACACTTCCCTTACAAGTGATAGTCAGTCTCAGGGTTCTGTACTTAGAAAGTCTCTGGACGCGAGCTTCCTAAGTGGGGGTGTAGTTAACCCTGAGAATTTTGAGAGACTCGACAAAAGTCTCCCATACTTCCTAAAACAACGAAGAAAATAGTGAAACCGAGTGTGGTCGCCGCTACAGCAGTGGAGTGGGCTCTGACCAAACCACTGGTCAAGGGTCCCACGAATTACACTACACGAGCTGAGAGAGCCGAAGCGAGGGCGTTGGCACGCGCGGCACGAGGCGAAGCAAGGAGTTATTACACTAAAGCACTCTTTGGCAATCGTAAAGATTCACTGTATAAAAAGCTTACGAGTCAGCACTACCGCGACAGGAACGCGTAGAACAAGCACTGCGAATCAGCTAAGTGTGGTCTCGAACCATGGGACCACTAGCTAAGGAAGCGCAATCCAAGGCTTGATTCATCTTCGCAGCGTATGCTTGGCAATCGTGAACGAAACCATAAAGGGTGTGGAATAAGTTACTATTACACTTATCACATCATTGGATTAAACGAAGAGTCTGAAGCAAACACCTATAATCGATCTAAACAATCATGTGTGACTTCAGCACCAGCTCGCTACGCAAGGCAAGATGCCATCGCTTTGGCTGCACGAGGTCATCGACAGGGTCCAGTTCTCTTATAGCTCGGTCGAGAGAATGACGGACGAGGCTATGGAGTGCGATCGGCTGGAGAAGGAGCGCAAGCGCGACTACGGCGAGTGTGTGGGAGTTGACTCTGGGTGCCTGCCAGTGGGGCAGTCCCTGCGTGGCATCTCTCGGGACAGCAGCCAGGGCGTGCCGCAGCGTGCAGCCCCTGGCGATCCTCGCCTGCGTGGGCGCGGATCGGGGCCAGGTGACGCGAGGAACCACGGCCCTGATGGAGGCGCCAAGCACCCGCGCCCCCTCAGCGTAAACAGCATGGAGCTGATGCCTGCTGTGGACAGCAGGGGTGGGATGGGCCGCATGACGGCACCAGAGACGGAGATCGTGTCGCAGGCAGGCGGTGTTGCTGCTGTTGTGCGTGCACCTCCTCCCACGCCCTACGCAGGCCGCTCAGAGATGAGCATGGGCTCACTGAGCGCCGACAGCTACGAGGAGCGGTTCGTCCAGAATCCCCACCTCAAGCTGACCCCGTACGAGTGGAACGAGCGCTCGCGTCAGCGCAGGCTGGTCGCACAGCCTGGCTGCGAGGATCTTGCTCTCCACCGCGTACAGGTGGGAAAGAAGCATGGTGCATGCCGTGGGCATGGGATGCTCACGCACGCGTACACCATGGGCATAGGCAATGGGGCTGAAGTTGCGATCCGCACTATCTTCCCTCTGCCCAGGGAAACCCGTGAGGTCTACTATGAAGTCGACGCGGTCAACGACGTGTTGGTTGCCAATCGCTGGCCCACGATGAAGCGGAACACATGGTATGTTCTCGTTGTCTGGCGTGGGAAGGCGGGGAGCCACGGTCAGGCGACATGGGAGGAGATGGGGGCATGGGGGCGCTCGCTTGGCAAGGAGTGGCTCCACAAATTGCTTGCCTATCTGATGGAGATAATCTAGATCTCTGAGATGGTGCACCATCCCTCTCTGAGTGCCATGGGGTACGGCCACAGGTGGATGGACCCCGCACTGCGGGCCACCACCCACAACTATGGGCACGACCTGGCACACGAGTACAACCTGTTACCATCAGAGTAGTTTGGCTGAGCGTGGGGGGCTTGGGGAACGCAGCAGGCGCCCACATGACCACCCCACACACACACCGTGAAGTGCAGCTATACTATGCCGCTTGCACGCGTGTGCTTCGACCATGCTATGAGTGATTCTGAGTTCAGGCTCACAGCCTAACAGGCAATAGCACACCAATGAATACTAGCAACCCCGATCGAGTTTTGGTCA
>VFSX01000040.1:347500-385000 GCA_016618255.1 Chlamydomonas sp. UWO 241
CGAGGTGGCCCCACTCACTCTCACTCTCACTCTCAAGGTCGTCTATGTGGAGCGCTGCAGCGACAAGGTGGGATTGGCGGGCAATGCCATGTGCGTCAGAGAGGTGTTGCGGGCAGGTGTTGCGGGTGTTGTCGCCGAACCCACGCCCATGCCCGTGTTTGCATGCCCATGCACGCAAACACGCAGGCACGTGCAACCGACACTGTGATGCGCGAGATCGAGCTGCTGAAGCGGTTCAGGGGGCACGAGCACATCGTGCAATTGGAGCGCGTGCACTCTTCGCCATGCGGCGGCCGCATGTACCTCGTAGTGGAGCACCTGCCGCACACGCTGGCCATGCTCATGGCGCAGAACCCAAGAGCGGGCCTGCTGCTTGAGCAGGTGCGTAGAGCTGCATACAGCTGTGCCGCTGCAAAGTCGCACACACACACACACATGCACACACACACACACACACACATGCACACACACACACACAACACACACACACACAGACACGCGGCATCTGCCGTCAGGCCCTCGTCGCGCTGCGCTACCTACACGCCCGCGTCATCGGCCACCACGGTCTGTCCCCGTCGAATATTCTGTTCACGCCAGGCTACGGCAGCGCCAAGCTGTCCGACTTTGCGTCGGCCGGGCTGCCGGGCGACCTGGCAGGGAGCAACGCGCGCTGGTACTGTGCCCCTGAGCAGCTCGTCGGCGCGCCTGTCGGCTGCGAGGCCGACGTGTGGGCGCTCGGCTGCATCCTGGTTGAGATGGCGGCCGGGGCGCCGCTGCTTCCAGGCAACTCCGATGACGAGCAGCTGACCCTCATAGAGCGCGTCGTCGGTGCCCTGCCGGCCCGCTTCCAGCTCGGGCGCATTGCCGCTGCCGCTGCTGCTTCCGCCGGCAGCAGCAGTGTTGCCGTATCAAAGCGCAGTGGCAGCGCTGCCGACATGCTGTGCGCGTGCGGCGTGCACCCCGACCTCGCTGACGTGGTCGCCGCGTGCCTCGAGGTGGACCCACAGAAACGTGCCAGCGCGCGCGACCTGCTGCTCATGCCGCTGTTCCAGGTGGGTTTTTAAACGGGGAGAGGTTCTGCCACGGGCAGGGGAGCACGCGGTGGTGGAGACTGGGGTGTGCGGCAAAGCGTGACCATCCTCGATACGCACACCCTGCTGATGGCGACGCTCTGGTGACGCTCTTCTGATCACGCTGGCGCGCCCTGCTGCTCTGATGCCGCCCCTCCAGGATGCCGGCCCCCCGGGCGACGAGCGGGGCCTCGGCGCGATGAACACGACGTCCCGCTTCAGCTCGTGTGCATCCATCATCGAGGGCGGCGAGCACGATCGAAGCGTGGCAGTGCCTCCCAGCGCACCGTCCCGTCCAGCGCGTGCCAACTCGATGGGCGCCGCGGCGTTCCAGGCTGCGGCGGCGCGCGGCGGTGAGGGCGGGTCTCCGCGGCGGGTGCACGCGGCGCCGGCCCGCGGCGCCACTTTCTGCAACGGAGCGTCGGGCTTTGGCACCGTTTCCAGGAGCAGCCTCCTGCGCCTGGGCCCGCACTCGCACAGCGTCGTCCACAGCAACTATTCCAACAACTCATCCGACGGCGCGGCGTCATCGACGTCGGCCTCTGGCGTGGGCTTCACCGGGGCGTGGCGCATGGACGCGCGCGAGACGCTGGGCATGCACGCCGACGCGCGCCGGAACAGCCCCAAGTCAAGGGCGCCTAGCACCACCAGCCGCGCAGCCCCCACGCTTGTGTCACCAGCCATCGACGTCCTCGTCTGCTCACCGAGCCGGGCACCCACGCTGTCACCGCCCATCAGCCTCGGAGCCTCGCCAGAGCGGGCCGGTGTCGCGAGTGTGGCCACTCGGCTGCCTGTCGATGGCGGCTTTGTCAGCCCGCAGAGGATGGTAAGTGCCGTCGGCCAGGACTCCAGGCTGTCGGCCGACGGCCGGCCGGTAGGGTCCAGCATCACCGAGCAGGCCTCCAAGCTGTCTGGCGACGGTGCCATCAGCCCGGCCTCCGCGTCATTTCCAGCAAGCGGCAGCACGGGGCGCTCGCCCACGAGGGTCTGCACGCTGTCCTGGGCCGACGGGAGCTGTGAAGGCTCGCTCACGATGGCGAATGCCGTCGGCCTGGCATCCTCCATGCCCGACATCGCAGCCCCTGCTGCAGCTCTCGTCCACCCGCCACCAGACGACGCTGCCTGCGACCTGGCCCCCACGCCGTCTGCGGCCAACGTGGTGCAGCTTGGATCCTGCCACAGCAGCTGCTCCGCCGAGGATCTCAGCCACACGCCATGCACCGAGCACCAGCTGGCTTGGGTGCGCGCAGAGGTGGTGAAGCCAGACCCGCATGGGACAGAGCAGCAGGTGCAGCAGCAGGTGCAGCAGCAGGTGCAGCAGCAGCAGGTGCAGGTGCAGCAGCAGGTGCAGCAGCAGCCGGTGATGAAGCAGCAGCAGCTGCAGCAGCAGCAGGTGCAGCAGGTGCAGGTACAGCAGCGCGGCGCCGCGGCCCCACAGCCGGAGCACGAGCACAAGGAGGAGTGGAGCCCCGTGGACCACGTGTCGCGTGTGCTGCACTCACTGCGCAGCTCCTGGCGGGGCGCAGTGCTGAAGGTGATGTCGGCCCTGGGCAGCGAAGGTGATGGCGGCAGCGCTGTCGCCGTGGGCGGTAGCGGTGGCTGTGACATCCGAGTGGCAGAGTGAACGGGTGAGGGTGGGGTGGCAGTGGCCGTGGCAGCGGTAGCGGCAGTGGTGGCAGCGCTTGCGGCGGCAGCGCTGCGAGCGACGCAGGAGCGCGAATCCTCAGCGTGCCGTGAAGGAAGCAGGCAGTAGGGGCCGTCACCAGTGGTGTCATTGGCGCCCCTGCAGCCGCCGCGGGGGCAAACCGGAAATTTGGGGGGAAACTGCGAGGGCGAATCGCAGGAATTTTGCTCCGAAATGTGTGGAATGTGAAATTAGGCGATTCCCACACTTTCCGCAAAAAAAACAAATGCCTTCTGCGGGGGCAGTTTGGCATGTTCCCTCCTATGTTGCAGGGGCAAACAGGACATTATTGGTTTTCTAAATGCCACCACTGGCAGTCACCTCCCCAGTCACATAGAATGATAGTGGACTTCAGTAGCAATGAGGTACAAGCAGTGATTTCCCTGCGAGCTGTATACCGCTACGAGCCGGATTTTCCATTTCCCAGAAAAACACCCCACACTAAGTGGGAGAGGGCGTAGAGCGGTGTGTTGCAAAGCTCGTGCCGAGAACAGCACAACGGCATGCGTTGCATGAATACCGCTGTGTGTTGAGCCTGGTGTGAGCGGTCAAAGTTGTTGGAGCCGGCAAAAAACTAATTACTATAATCCTTCCCAGGGACCACTGGGTACAAGGCAATGCCTTGCTGAATTTTCTCATTTGGGTGAACTTGCCCAATGGCGTGCGCTAACGTGTGCCAGGAAGAAAAAATGCGCGCAGCCCCGCCACGCTTTTTACTGGCCACACCAAACCAAACCCCTCTGAGCCCAATGGATTTTCATGATGTGGTTTGCACGATGTGATGTGAAGCAACCCAAACCTTTTTTTTTACTAACAGTGGAAATCAGGATTGCCAATGTGGGCTGGAACAGTTTCAGCCAAGCTGCAGATGCTTGGCCAGAGGCTGACCGGGGGCCAGGTGTGGCTTTGGCTAAAACTTGACAGACTATAAATTGGCCGTTGGTGTGTACCGCAAGTCCCACCTCGACACGAGCGCACATAGCCAAATGGCAAACGAATGAGAGCGCCGGCGGCGTAGAAAGGGGACAGAATGGGGTGGTGAGCTGTCAGAGCACGGAGAAGTTGCAGTTGAATCACAGGGCTCTGGTAGGCTTGCACGCTGCATGGCCCTGCAGGCTCGCCTAGTAGAACGTACACGTAGTCTAGGCTTTACCTCACGCCCCAGGGTCCTCTGGGCACGTACATGAAAAACTGTAAAACCACAGGTGTGAACCACAGGTGTGAACCAAAGGTTTGAACCACAGGTGTGAACCACAGGTGTGAACCACAGGTGTCTACGCAACAACATTTTATTGGCCAGCTTCTGCTCAGCTTCCACTCATTTATTTGACTGGCCTCACCGTCACGCCACGACAGAACAAAGAGCGCGCTCATAGGGCTCCGCACCACCCCTAAATCCGAACCCTACAAACAACTGCCTGCTGCTCTGTTTGTTAGCTGCTGGCACACGCAGACACGCCCGATGGTCACGCACGCACATCCGCCTGCCGGGTGACACGCACACGCATTGGCACACGTACGCATGCAACCCCGCTGGCACGCACGCTTAATGGTGCACGCGTGCATACACGCCCGCTGGCACACGCGCCCTCTAGCACGCACACATGCACGCACGCAAACGCGCACGCAAATCCCGGGCGCACACCGTTCAGGTGCTTCCGTCCCTGCTCACCTCCTCGTGCTAGGCAGTGCCGCGTGTGCAAAGCTACATGATAGCGTCGTGCGTGGCCCAGTGTTTCCGTGCACCAACCAGCAACCCGAAAAAGTGCACTTTCGGGTTGAGATTGCCTGATTCGGGCTGGCGAGTCGAGTTGAGATTGCGCGAATTTCGACCCGAACAGTGTGAAAATTGTCATTTCACACTTGTCCCGCAAAAAATCGCCTCCGTCGGGTGAAGATTGTCGGAATGAGCGTGTGGCCCGGGTTGAGACGTCATTTCCCCAAGATCCACTGGCGTGGCCTCCTACGGTGACTGGCTCGGCCTCTCACATGTCAGTCTTGTCCCGTTGTACGGACGGGCAAGACTGACTCCTAGTGTGACTGGCTTGGCTCGGCCTGTCACATCTCTCGTAGGAGAGCCTGCAAGCCGCGCAAGTTCGTTCGCGGTGCTGGTGTTCCCCGATCGCTCTGATCCGAGAAGGATTGTCCTCTCATACCAGGAAGCTCGCAGGAAGCTGGTCTGAAGTGATTTTCAGGTATCTCCCTTCCGGGTGTCTCCCCCCGCATGTGGCACAGCTCCGTTCCTCCCCGCTTGCCATCAAATCGGATATATACGTGTGCGTCCAGCGAGCGTTCGTTGCGGTGCGGCGACCACGCCGGGCTTGTTGCAGGCATGGGATGCGCCCCTTGTCATCACCCCCTACAGCGCCTCTGCCCGCTGTTCAAGGAATCCTAAATACATGTGTGCGGCCTGCGGTCGCCCTTCGCAGTGCGTCCATGATGGGTGTGTTGCGGGCAGGGGATGCGGCCCGCCCCTCCCAAGGCCCCGATTCAGGCCTCAGCCACTACACACGCACTAGGTTTCACAGTTTTTACACGTGCGCGCCCGGAGGACCCAAGAGCGTGATTTAAGGCCTAGAATACACGTCTAGGGGAGCTCTACTTAGCGAGCCTGCAAGGCCACGCAGTGCGCCAGCCTACCAGGTGCACACACTCTACACAGCACACACCACCGACACCGGCTTGCCCAAGGGCTAAAGCCGTCGGTAGCTACCGACGATCCCGCTCAAGCACACACACACTCAGTGACTGGCACGCGTCAGTCAAACTGCGTGCCGCCCACCCGCGGTCTCAGCGCCTGACCTGGTTGCTTCTGTCAAACACAACGCCCGAATCCCTGATACTGGCCAGGGCACGTGCCAAAAAATTGCACCTCCCAGGCTGCCAAAACAATGGCCGCATAACGATTGGTGTCTGTCAGTGCTTCCTGGATAGATTATGATGGATGATTATTTAACAGCCGGCGGTGCCGGTTTTTTTAAGGGACAGTGTGGAAATCGTCGATTTCACACTTTTCGGACGAAACGCCCAATGCGATTCCCGGCGGTAGGCTGCCCTTCGATCAGCCATTCTTTACCGCCGCCACCCGCCCAGGGCGGGCTTTTTGGTGGTCGCCGTGTTTTACCTATTTCCAGGGCCGTGCCTCAAATTGCCGGCCCCTAGGCAGGCCTGCGCACTGCTGCGTGCTATTGCGCCGCAGAGCCGACCACCGCTCCAAGGACGCACTGGTGTCTGTCTGCTAGGTACTTAAGTGAGCCCGAGCGCCGCAACCTGCTGCAGAAGCTCAGCGCTTGCGCCGGCGGCGGCGATGGCGCGGCGGTTGTCAGCGTTACTGCCTGAAAGCGCGGCCAGTGCTGCTGCTGCAATCTGCTGCACCACAGCTAGAGATCCAGGCCCCGTCAGCTGCACCAGTGGGGGGACGGCACCGGCAGCAGCGATGGTGACCTGGTTGTCGGCATTGTAAGCGAGGCGCATCAGTGCTCCTGCTGCATTCTGCTGCACCGGAGCTGGACAGCCAGTCCCCAACAGTGGCACCAGTCGTGGGATGGCGCCAGCAGCTGCAATGGTGACCTGGTTGTCGGCATTCAGAGCGAGGTATCCCAATGCACCTGCTGCACCCTGCTGCACCACAGCCGACGAGCCAGGCCCCGTCAGCTGCACCAGTGGGGGGATGGCACCGGCAGCAGCGATGGTGACCTGGTTGTCGGCATTGCGAGCAAGGTGCATCAGTGCCCATGCTGCATACTGCTGTGCCAGAGCTGGGCAGCCAGGCCCCAACAGCGGCACCAGTCGTGGGATGGCGCCGGTAGCAGCGATGGTGACCTGGTTGTCGGCATTGCCAGAAAGGTGCATTAGTGCTCCTGCTGCAAACTGCTGCACCTGAGGTGGAGAGCCAGGCCCCAGCAGCAACACTGGTTGAGAGATGGCTCCAGAAGCAGCGATGGTGACCTGGCTGCCAGCACTCTGAGCGAGGATCATCAGTGCTCCAGCTACATTCTGCAGAGCGGATGAGCCAGGCCCAAGCAGCCATACCAGTGGAGGGATGGCGCCCGCAGCAGCGACGGTAGCCTGGTTGTCAGCATTCACAGCGAGGAGCGCCAGTGTTCCTGCTGCCGTGACTGCATTCAACAAAGTTCCGTGTGGCAGAAGCCAGCCAGGTGCTTGTTGTGACCATAGTTGTAATCAAAATTTAACTCTCTCAAATAAGGAAACCACACGATGCCAGCAGCCCTTCATCAGTCATCTGCGTCGCTGGTCTCCAGACGCATCCAGTGCCTGGGCTCCTGAGCAACACAATGAAAGAAAGCTGCGTCCCACAGCGCATCGTTTGTGTGACTCGATGCTCCAGCTGTGGTGTAAGAACACGTGCTGCAGTGACGCGGGCCGGCAGTGTCCACGCCGGCAGCCAGGACAGATCTTCAAACCCTTCCAGGGACAGGAAGGTGAGTCGAGTGAGGCTGGACAGCACACCCAGCTCCAGCGGCTCCAGGCCTCTGCGCCAAGACACCAGCGAGAGGCTCTGCAGCTGGACAAGTGCAGACAGGCCCTTGAGGCACTCGACGCCGCCGCAATTCGCTCTCAGGGTGAACAGCTTGGTGAGGGGTAGCAGGTGAGGTGAGCCAGTGTGTCAAGCCGACGCCCGTCCACATCCACGTCACCGTGGGGGAGGGGCTACGAAAGCGTAGGAAGGTGGGTTAAGGATAAATAGGAAGTTAGGGTAAGCTCTCTCTCCTCCTGGGTCACCTGAGGCCATCTGTTCTGTGTGGTCTGCGCCGCATGGCCGTGGCTGCCCCTGCGCTGTGCGACTCCAGGTTTTGCCAACATTACACTGCCGTCGCGTTGAAACCGTAGCAAATCACCCTGGTCAACAACACCAAGCGCGTGTGCCCTGCTCTGCTGCATCCTATGCTTCAACCCCCCCACACACACACCGCTCCCTCTGATCATCCAAGTACTGCAACCCCCTCTCCCCAGCCATCACTTAGATGCATACACCCGGGCGCCCGGTGGGGCCGATTCCTCGACGCGCAGACAAGAACCTTAACCGGGCAGAGAGGCGCATTCACCCTGACAACATTCACCTCACTGCCCAAGCCACCCCAGACGAGCACCCGAACGTCACCACTACTGTTGTGTCGCACCCGGACCAACACCTCATCACCGAGTATGCCACAAACCGGGCTGGCCAGAACACCCACCAACATACAAACCCAGTGAATGCACCCGCGGGGCCACCAGGACCCGCTCAGGCACGGGACACAGAAAACACGCACCCGATGACCGAGGGGCCCGACAATACACAGAACTCGGGGCACGCGGACCAGAGCTGCCAAAACAGAGGGCCCAGCCGGGCCCAGCCCATCCGCAGGCTGCCTATACAGATTCAGAACAGAATCCCCAAGGCACCAACCACATTTGGCCACAACTACAAACAGCAAACCGCAGAGAGTGTTTTTACTGGCCAGACCCGGCGGGCGAGCCCTGGACCCAGCAATGCGGCGCTGCTGGTGACGAGGATCTCCGTGCCGCTGACGAGCGGGGTAAAATACGACTGGCCCGGCTCCTTCTAGACTGTCCCTCGGTGGAACACTTCAGGAGCGGCTTGCCCGGCGCTGCCATGGCTTGGCGAGTAGCCGCGGCGCTGCCGCGGCCCGTGCTGGGAGACGGCCCTTATCCTCCCCCCATGCAGGACGCCATGCGGCACCGATCTCGACGAGTTGATCGACGAGCGGAGGAGCTGGCGCCCGTCAATGCATGCTGGACATTGGTCAAGATGGCTGCCCGTGGAGGCGGGCTACCATCACGGCTTCAGCGGTGGCGACCGCCGAGGCAACACAGAGTAAATCCGCTTCACCAATCGCAGCGTTCGTCACCGCGCTCATCCTCGGGGTCGCTCGTCTGCCGGTGACTGGCGTTGGAAGGTCTTCAGGCAGCCTCCATGACAACTCTGTCGTCCATGCACCCCTGGAGGGTGGGACCTGGCCATGCATGAGGCATGGGGCGCCGGCTGAGCCCCATGCAAACGAGAGCTGGACAGCCATGCACTGCCAGGCGGGGACCGTTCCAGTCAGCGCCAGTCGGCTCTGCCGGCTTGACTGGCCACAAGGCCACTACTGTGACCCTGAGGAAGGTCCTCTCCTATATGCTCCTTGCCAGACATGTCTCTCAGAGACCGCTGTTTGGGGTAGTCTAGCCGGCGGGAGCGGTAGTCTATCGGCCGGGAGCCGGCGGTACTCTAGTACTTAAGTGTGCTGGAGTATCGGCGGGTGTCTCTAGTAGAAGAGTAGCCTGCTTAGCTGGAAACCCCGTGTTACTGCTACTGTTACTGTGACCCGGCGGGGCACGTACAACACAGAACAAGCACGAGCCAGCGCACTCACAGAGGTTATGCACGGAGATGCCTACCACCCAGAGTCACTCAAGGATGGCAAGTGGACACAGAGGAACAACAAGGCACCACACGCATCAAACAGTCCCAATACCTCGTGCGATGGCTCCCCAACGCCATCGAGGCCTGGTCCCTCCACCTCTACAAGAAGGCAGGCCACGCTATTGAGAGGGTGGAGCCCATGCCGCCGAACGAAACAATCATGGACGAGGAGTGCGCATGCGAGATTTGCCGGCGTGCCGCCAGCAAAACACACGACGAACAACACACTGACATGCCAGTGTGCGATGGATGCGACAAGACATACCACACATCCTGCATCAAACACTGCACGCAATACCACGCCCCCTCGGAAGACGAGACAGAGCCATGGAAATGCCCGGCTTGCAGGGACCCCACCAACACCACCACCTCCACGCTCGAACCTATGGTACGCGCCTTCTGGGAGGACGCTTGGGAAACGGAAGAAAACCTCTCCGTGGACCCAGGTATGGCAGCAGCCATCAAGCAGTGGAACACAGTCTACAAAGACCAGCCACCCGCGCGCCAGAGTGCAGGCGCCCTAGACAAGGACCTCACCAACAGTGAGCGCCAAGGCATGTGGGCGGACACAGCCGGAAAGTGGATCAGCACACACGGCAAGCCGGTCCGCTCGAAACTGATTGCTAGTACCAGACCCACACGCCCAGGGCTGGACATCCCGCCCGGGGAAAATTGCAGAGTACAAACCATGGAAGTGGAGCTGTGTCAGCGCCCGCCGACGCGACACGCGGAAGACCCTCTACCTCACAGCCCGACCACCCACCGCAGCATCTTGGCCTGTGTGTTCGCACGCGACGGCTCGTGCATTGGAATGACCTCCCCCGCCCGCGTAGACACCATGCGCGAGATGCACGCGCAACACAGCGGGTCGGAACCCAACCAGGAACACGACTTTGCCAGCCGGATGGTCGACCTACTTAGAGCAGTCAAGCTCACACACCGGCACGCCCCCAAAGCGCACCGCACCGCCGTGTCCCAAGCTGTGGATGGCCGCATCATGAACGTGCTCAAAGAATGACTACATATAAACCAGGAGTGATACGCAACACCCCTCACAGCACACGGCCATTCACTCGCGTTCTGGAGCACCAACCCTATGGATACGGCATTTGGGGCTAAAATCGACCCGTACTCAGTGCCATGGCAAGGCACTTCAGTCGCCTTCCCACCACCGACAGCCGCGGCACAGAGACGGGCGGTCCGCTGGGCCCTCATGTCTGCGGCGCACAACGACGCAGCTGTGGCCACAGTGCTCATCCTGCCGAGGCAATTGAGTGACAAAGGAGGGAACACATACAACGAACTGCTGAAGAGACTGCCTGACCTCTGCACCCCAATCGTCACGATCAGAGGCCTGCCCACAACCACAAACGTAGCATGGGACGGCACCGACACGCCAGCCACAGCCACGGGCTGGCGCACGGACATTGTCATCATCTCCAATCAACCCGGCCGCACGGGGCCAGCCTGGACAGAAGCCGGCACCGCGGCATTCCTGACAGGACTACGGACCGCATGCGCAGCCACGCCGCACCAGGCCCGCATGGGGGTTCACTAAGCCGGAAAGCCGAGCAACACACATCACCTAGGCACGTGCTGGGGCAAAGTGACCCCCGACGCACACGCAGCTGCCGACGCGGGCGGTGGCATCCTTTGTATGACAAAGGAATTCCGTGCGGCCCGCGAACGGCAGCAGCTGGAACCCACGGCCGCACCACCCACCACCGCCAACAACCGGCCAGCAGGCTTGGCAGCTGACCAGACTCCTCCGTGCCCCCCTTGACACCAGTGGGAGTCCCTCACCTACACCGACGCCTCACGGCGGCGCGTCAAGCTGCCTTGCGGCCGCGCCGTCATCCGGCTGGGCGCGGCAGTGTATACACCGCACGACGGGCACAGAGTGACCACAGTCGACCCGGGGCACAACCCTGACGGGGACACAGCCAACCACGAAGAGCTCGTGGCGATACACGCAGCAATCGCCGAAGCGCAGGAAGTCGACCAGCCACCCCCAATCGTCACAGATTGCGCGGCGGCCATCGACCAGATTATCAACGTGGTGCACCAGCCGGCGAAGCTCAGCTTACACCGACATAGAGCCCTTCTCGGACTCATCGACGATCTCCTGGAAAAGAGAGCAGACAGGCAAGAAGGCCCAATCGAGCTAGTGAAGGTGGCCGCCCACACAGGCAACATCGGAAACACCTGGGCAGACATGGGCGCCAAATGGGCAGCCTTTCAGACCACCCACGACGTCCCAGCCCCTCAAGGGCTGCACTCAACAAGAGACAACACCGCATGGCCGTACTGCGTGGCACATACACACGACCCGGAAACCATGACACTGGAGGAACAGGAAGCAGACACACCAAACCGACACCCACCGGGCCTGAAACCCCTGCTCAGCACAAGGAACGGGATCGCGCAACACATGCACACGCGCAACCGCCTCGGGGCAGCGAACACCGAAAGCGCGTGCTATACGTACTGGCAGCAAATCATAGGAATAACGGAGGGCGACATCAGCAACGCCTACCTCACATCGCGAGCAATCACGCACCCACAGCGGCGCACAGTCCTTAAGTACCGCTACGGCCAGCTGTGGAATAACAAGCTGGCGCTCCGATACAAATACAGCGAAACCGACAAATGCCCGCTCTGCCACCAAACCGACGGAGGCGGCCACATCGCGTCTGGATGCCAAGACCCAGTCATGAAGCGCATGTACACCGAGAGGCACAACAAGGCCGGCAGTATTCTTCTGAACGCAATCTACAACGGCGCCAACGGCAATGACATCTGCATGGCAGACGTAGGGAGCCAACAGCGCTGCGAAGACGACGAGGCGCCCTTTGTCGGTCTCAATCACGCGCCCGCCGACATGCTCCCCCAGCAGGCTGACCAAGGGACCGAGGAGCACGCTCGGTGGCTGCGCACCAAGCGACCAGACATCATGCTCTGCAACATGCAAGGGCACTCGCAGGCAGACATAGGACAACACGACATCCTCATCGTGGAGCACAAAACCTGCCAAGACACGCAGCCGACCGACCAGATGACGGCGGCGCGGCAACAACACCAGGAGCTAGTTGAGCGGCTGGTGGAGCGAGGCTACCAGCGCGACAACATCAAGATCTACCTCATCCTACTCGGCGTCAGCAGCACCATCTACGCGGCGCACACGATAGGCACACTAGAGCAGCTGGGGGTGCAGCGGGATGCTGCCCTCAATCGCGCCCGGAAGCTGCACACCCTCATGGTGCAGCAACTCCACTCTGTAGTCACCACCCGGCGGCACCTAGAGCACAGAGCCGCCCCTGGCTAACCCCCCTACAACCCCTTTTTTTGGTAGCTAGCCTCGTTAGGCAGCTCCCTCAATCCCACGCCCTGAGGGTGCGTACTGTAAACTGTAAACTGTAAACCATACACCCGGGCCGCGGGCGTGCGTGGTGGCTCAGAGCGTTGCGGTCGGTCGCCACCATGCACCACCACCAAGGCGTGTGCCCCACCGAGGTGGGCGTGTGAGAGCCCTCATCTCCCTCCCCTTCCGTCATTGCAGCTGCCTCCTGCCACAAGGCAGCGCAGCTAAAGCGTGCCCACCACCGGTACGCGTGCCGCGGGCTAAAGACCCAGCTCCGGCGATTCGGTCGCCGACTCAAGTTCCACAGTTAAGTAAAAATCAATATAATTTGTATCTTAGGCTTTTAACAATCATGTCATGTAGGTGCTGTTTGTCAGCACGCCACCTGGTCATTCAATACCAAGCCCCGCGCAGCAAGTTGGCGCTGGCTGCAGCAGCGGCGATCGTGGCACGGTTCTCGTCGCTGCTGCCTGCAAGTTCCTCCAGTGCTCCAGCTGCAGCAGATCGTGTGACGTCGTTAGAGCCAGACCCCAGCAGCTGCACCATTAGACGGATGGCACCGGCAGCTGCGATGGTGACCGCATTCTCTGCGTTTTCAGCGAGGTTGTGCAGTGCATCTGCCGCTGCCACATGCACATCAGCTGGAGAGGCAGCTCACAGACACAGAGGTAGCTCACAGACACAGCGGCAGCTCACAGACACAGCTCACAGACCACACACACAAGCAAATACAACCACACACACATTTTCCTGGCTACAAGGGGGCTGGCTCTGGCGCATACACACGTGCCCCTCAAGGCTGCCGACGCACCGTGCGCCCCGCCACCCGCTGCCAACCAGCCCAGCCTCGACTATCGATTACCCCCCTTCCTCCTAGTGTCCCGCGTCCTACACAGCAATTCTTCTAGCTGTCCTACCAGCTGTGCGTAGTCAGGTTGCTGAGCAAACCACCTCCCAAACCCTCATCCCAAACCCACTCACGTCCTTGAGGACTCCCCGGGAGTGGGCCACGACCTTGCCCACGATTGCATCGACGCCAACGCTTGCTGCAACTGGCTGTCTTACACCTGCGGCTTGGTCGACGCTGTGATGTTTACATATATATGCGAGGCGGAGACGGCGCGGAGAGATTAGCAAGTAGGCACCCAGCACGCCAACACACCGGAACCGGTGCTGCGGCCACCCACCTGCTCACACGCGTTGCCTGTCCTGAGGTCTTGCAAGTCTGTGGGCGTGGTGCACCACGACGGGGGCGAATGAATGGTAGCGCGGCACCATCCCACCTTAAATAGGGTCCTCCCACACAAACAGCTGGAGTGACTCAGCGTAAGCTGCGCCAAACAGCTGGTCTGACTCAGCGATAGCTGCTCCCAACACCTGCCCAACAGCTGCACTGCCCAACAGCTGCACTGAGCAACAGCAGCGCCTCCACGGAATTGCTACACACGCCTGCACACGGAAGAGTGCAGCGCAGCGCTTCACGCCACTGAACATGCTGTTGCCCCCAGAACACAGCTATTTCACCTCCACGGGACTTTCCACGGGACCAGCACTCGCTGCACCAGAGCACAACACGGACAGCTCAGCCGCGGCGTACACAGCCAGCCAACGCTTCAGCTTTGGGGAAACTCGGAACAGTTCGAGTCAGCAACATAAACACCGCGCCGGCAGCGCTATCACTCGCGTAAAGCACTGCACCGCCCGCGGCGCATCAACCGCGAACGTCACGCCGCCACCGGAACCCCCCACCCAACAACCCCCGGAATGTCAACGCCAAACATTCTTCCCGCCACACGCCAGCATTCTCTCCACCACACGCCGTCAAAAAATGCTCATTTTCCGCCCACAATAGCTGGCTTCCGCTGCCCCCAGTTACAGTTCCAGTTACATCGGCTTTCCAGCAAAGACTACCTCTAGTCCTAGTACCACCGCCTAGACCCAAGTCCAGTTCTGGCCCTAACAATTACTTGTGAGAGGCGGTAGCCACCAGCCGGCTGCCTGCCAAAGTGTAGTCCCAGAGCAAAGAGGAGAGCTATTGTGCGACGCCTCCAAAATAGGTCCTAACTGCTTCCAGAGGATGGGGGGTCAAGTGGCGCTTGCCAATCTACTTGACCGCCGTGGTGGAGGGGCCGGTGCCTGAGGGAGCTGCTCCCAGAAGACAGCTATTTCACCTCCACGGGAGATTTCCTGCACCACAGCTAAAGAGCCACGCCCCAGCAGCAACACCAGCAGCAGCGATTGTCATCAGTCACAGCAAGGTTGCCCAGTAACATTGCTGCCATGTGCTGCACGTCAGCGTGTGAGCCAGGCCCCAGCAGCTGCACCAGTGGAGGGATGGCACCGGAAGCAGCGATGGTGACCGCGTTCTCAGCGTGGTGAATTATGTTGCCCAGTGCTTGTGCTGCACTCTGCTGCACCTCAGCTGGAGAGTCAGACCCCAGCAGCCGCACCAGTGGAGGGATGGCACCGGCAGCAGCAATGGTGACCTTGTTGTCTTCATTAACAGCGAGATTGCCCAGTGCTCCTGCTGCTCTCCGCTGCATCTCAGCTGTAGAGGTTGCCCCCAGAAGCTGCACCAGTGGAGGGATGGCACCGACAGAAGCGATGGCAGAAAGTCCGTCTAGACGTCCATCGTCGCAGATCGACAGTGCCGCAATCGTCGCCAGAGCTTCCCTCTGCTGAGACGGACGAGCGTTTGCGCCCAGCTTGCGCACAAGGTTCCTCAAATCCCGGCGGGCAAGTGGAGGCATCGCGTGCAACGACGTGGCTGCGCCTGCAGGAGGCAGAGGGGGCATGCAGAGGTGAGCCACGAGTAAAAGTGCATGAGGTGCATGTACTGTGGCTGCGTGTCATGACCCGACCCGGCTCATGCGCATGGCAAGTGTGTGTGCATGGCGGGTGTGCGCTGCATGGCTCTGAATCCATGCACTTGCCTCGATCCGGCCTCTGGTCAGTCTGTTTGTGCGGCAGGCATGGCAACCAGATCGGAAGGCTTGTTTGTATGCGCATGGCGTGGGCGTTCTGCTGCGGTTCGACATGCGGATGGGGCAGGACAAGCAGAAGGAGTGCTTACGTCTGCAGGGCTTGACGCGCTCGAGCAGTAACACGCGATGGGCAACGCGATGGGTCGTGAGCGCGTCGGAGGTGCGAGGCACTTGCTGCAGCACAAGTTGGGCGTTCTACGCGATCGGAGTAGATCGTGGAGGGAGCTGTTGGTGGTGGGGGGTGCTGTGGTGGGGGGGCACGCAGAAGGAGTGAGGGTTGGATTGGGGTTTGGGGTTTAGGGTTTAGAGTAGCGTGTGTGTGTGTGTGTGTGTGTGTGTGAATGCACAAAGACAATGCACCCGTGCCTCGAGGGTCAGGTGAGTCGGAGTTTTAAGTTGGTGCAGTCGAGGTAAATACCGGTGTGAGCGACAGCAGGCACCAGCGCCGGCAGCCATATGCGCCCCCAGTTTGACCTTAAGTCGGCATGTGTGTGTGTGTGTGTGTGTCCCCCCAAACCAAGGATACACTATTCACTCGATTCAGGTGCTGGTCACCCGCTATTCGAAAGACATCCCAGTGCACGGGTCAGAACTCGTATCAATTGCCGGGGTGTTTTGCTGTTAGTAGTACAGGCATTGCGGTGCATGCGGACGGCCTCATGTAACGCTTGGTTGGTTGGTTGATTGGTTGTGTGTGTGTGCGTGTGTCATTTGGGGAGGTAACAGATGGGCTACTGCAGTAGCTGCTGCTCATTGGGTCTACACAGCTCATTGGGTCGCACAGCTCTCTCCTCTCTCCCACGCACACACATCCTCGCCGGCTGCATAACTCATGCCCCGGGGTCCTCCAGCCACGTACGTGCAAGGCGCTGGCACGTGGAGAGCACGATGCCAAGGCCAAGCTCTCCAGAGCACCGCCCTCCCCCGCCACTACCACACACACACACGCACACACACAAACGCGCCGTGTGACTGCAGGCGCTGGCACGGGGCGAGCACGAAACTGGCGTGGCAGCCAAGTCAAATGTTCTCCAAAGTGCGCGACAGCACTTCGGTGGGCGCGGCGGCAAGCGGCAGCCGATGCGCCCCCCTCCTGTCCCCCCCCCCCCCCCGGCCTGGCTCGGCCCGTCACATCGCACCATTGACCTACCTGGCTGTGATGATGATGGATTTTACCGTCCGGGACACCTCTAAAGACGTATAAGACCGTACTAGGCTGCAACACACCCCTGCTGCACCGGCCCCCCCACCCCCGCCGGGCGTCCTGCGCTTCTCACACACGCATATGCAGGAGGGGCAAGAGAGCGGTGGTCGTGGCAGCAGGGGCTGGGGCAGTTGCAGCGGCGGCAGCGGCAGCGGAGCAGGTTCTACACGTGCGCGCCCGGAGGACCCCGGGGCGTGATTTAAGGCCTAGACTACAGACTTTTAGTCTAGGCCTTAACCCACGCCCGGGGTCCTCCGGGCGCGTACATGTAAAAACTGTACAAACTTAGACTACACGTCTAGGGGGGCTCTACTAGGAGAGCCCGCAAGGCCACACAGCGCGCCACCCTACCAGGGCAGCGGAGCATAAGATGGCCACCTCGTGGCCCTACCAGATTCTCGAGCGGCATTGCTTGTGGATTACGTGGGTCTGGGGGGGTCAGGCCCTGGTGACGCTATTTGACCCTGCTGTCAGGAGGCTGTGTTGGGGCAATGCATGTGTGCCAGCTGTAAACGAGCTATGCGTGTGCAGTGCTTACGCAACGGTTGGTACCAGGGTTGCACAATGCGGAGCACGGTGGAGAACACGGTGACACGATACGATACGGAACACGGTATGTTTTGGGGAGAACACGGTGGGAGTACACGGTGGGAGAACACGGTTTTGCAGTTAAGCACCACAAACGTGTGTGAGCACACGCGACAACACCGTGGCGTCAGCACGCATGTGCCACAGCAGCATGACTAGTCTACTTCTACTAGCCCCCAGCCTAAATACATGAGCAGTGGCCCTGAGCCAAGGCCTAAGTTGCCGCGGTCAGAGTCGGTGTCGGTCAGTTGACCATCTCCTTGTCTCCCTCCGGTGCCAACGTCTGCTGCTTCTCCTCCACCTCCATCTGCTGCACCACACCAACATCACTAGTCTACTCATGAGGGGTTTCCATAGGTTCAAGTCCCAGATCAAACTTCCAAATCTGCAGGGAGCCACAGCAAGGTCAATGCTTCACGACACTGTAGTTTGACCAACTGTAGCGCCTAGACGATTTGGTCGAAGCAGATGATATCAACGAATATGGAAAGCCATTGACGAGTAGAATAATGTAGGATCTCTTAGAGCTCGATCCGGCGTAGAATTGTGGTTTTATGGCGGCCACACTTCCACCGTTCACACTTCCGCCGTTCACCCGTGTTCCGTATCGTGATCCGGAAACACGATACGAAACGCGGTAAAAAAAACGGAAAACACGGCGTGTTGTGCAACCCTGGTTGGTACCATGGCTTGCGTGCGCATTGAGGGGGCTGTGTTGGGGCAATGCATGTGTGCCAGCTGTAAACGAGCTGTGCGTGGCCATGGCGGCAGCGCATCTGCGCCGATCGCGGGCAAGGGTTGAGGTGCGGAGAGAGGCGTCTGAACGCCAGCGACGGGCAGTGGTGGGCAAGCGGCGGGCATGGCGCGCGGCCACGGTGGAAGCGGCTCTGGCGCTGGTCCTCGGGTTGCACGGGGCCCGCGCGTGACCAACACTCAGGTCGGGGCGAGTGCTGCACGCACTCGATGCGGCGGGCCGGTGCTGTGTGGGGGTGCGTTATGGTCGCTGAGTGGGGTGCTGCGGGTGTGCTGCCCTGCCCTGCATCCGGTGGTTTGGGTGATGGCCTTCCTTGTCCCTTAATGGTTTTACACTTGAGGCCCACTTAAGGCCCCCTCTCCAGACACAGGAAGGGGACAGTTACGTGCTTGCTTTGAAATGCTGGTTGCTTGGCGCTCGCCACCTAGTGTGGGTGGCGCTCCTGAGGGCTTCCCCCTTGTTTTGACCTCTCGGCAGTTTTTTTACTTAACGGCAGAGTTTCATGACTGCTCTCCCTCATTGTACTGCTGGAGCTTTGGAGCCGAATGCAAGCCCGCCATAAGTGGATTGTAGACTCACACATACTCAAATTATCACGCGAAATGGTTTCTTTGAAGAAAATAGAGAAAATGACAGAAGAAAGTAAAAGAGAGGGTGGTCACAGCACCTTTCCACACCCTCGAATCGAAGGCAGAAAGTTTCTTACTATTTCTTCACAATTTGTCCACTATTTTCCCAGCGTTGCGTTGGCACACCACTGTCAGCTTCTGCCAAGCCCCCCGGTACCGTGCGGAGGCGTGCCCCGAGATGGTAGCCAGCCTTGCAAGGGCAACTCCCTCAGGCACCTCCCTCAGGCACCTCTCTCAAAGGCACCTCATTCAGGCCCTCAATCCCTCAATCCCTCAATCCCTCAGTCCCTCTGTCCCTCAAAGGCACCTCCCTCAATCCCAAAACCCGAGGGTGCGTACAATAAACTGTAAACTAA
This sequence comes from Chlamydomonas sp. UWO 241, assembly GCA_016618255.1. Lineage (NCBI taxonomy): Eukaryota > Viridiplantae > Chlorophyta > Chlorophyceae > Chlamydomonadales > Chlamydomonadaceae > Chlamydomonas > Chlamydomonas priscui. The sequence goes on from VFSX01000040.1 coordinate 366,561, forward strand.
GCGGCGTGCCCGCATAACAAAAGTGGCGTGCACACAGCGTCAGGCGTCTATTTGGGGGGTTCAAGTTCGCGGCACAGTACACTTCAAACCACGTTGGCAACAACATGGGGGAGGGGGGGGGCGCAACAGGGGCGCTGGAGGACCCTGCAGCGTTTTTTGTGTGTGTTATTAAGCATGTTTATCGGGAGGCATTGTGCGCCTCCCGAAAACGATTTTTCTTCAGTTGTTTAGTTCGTGCGTCGGAAATTATGATTGTTTTTCGGTTTCCAAATTCACAGCGGTAGTAAAAATAGCGTTTTCCGGCCTTTTCGTCTCGCTTCAAGTTGAAGTGGTCAAAGGTTTGAACCCGGGTTCCGCCCTCCCCCCTTGATGCTTAATTTAATTCTGGCCCGAATTTTGCGCCGGGCGTCCAGAAATTAGGCGGAAAGGCAAAGGGTAATTACGGTAAGGAAACATGTGGTGTATCAAAACGCTGTGTCGATGCGTTGCGTTTAAACGCTAAACTCAAGAGGTCTCCCTGCCCGTGCCCAGGGTCTGTTGTCCCGGGGGGGGGGGGCATGCATCGTCTAGGCTCAGTCGCACGAGCGCCAACACGCCACTCCAATCTGGTCCTGTGGTGGCAGTGGTGGTGGTGCGTGGCCGCATCAGAGTGGCGCAGGCGTGAGTGCACTGCGGGCGCGACCCTTGGTCCTGAGCTGGTCCTGGGACAGGTCCAGGGACTTCTCGTGAGCTGGTTACGAGGCCCTGGCCCTTGCTGGTCCTGTCTGGTCCCTGGACCAGGCACTGGTCATGAAATGACTGGCCTTGTCTGGACTGGACCAATTAGGATCGGGTCTCGGGTCGAGCTGGGGAGTCCTGGGACCCACTTGGGAGCCTGCCTCGAGGTGTGGGTCCATGCCGGGTGCACCTAACACCAGGGTGCACGTGCTTTACTCGGCGGCACTCCCTCGTCACAGATCGTCGCCCCCTCCCCTCGATGGGGACTCGCACACAGGAAGGGCGAAGCGAACTGTTGAACTGTTGTGCCTGCGTATCACCCGCAGCGATGGCCGCGGCGGCAGCACCGGGTCGTCGTCTGGCACGTTGACCTGCCCGCTGCTGGAGCTGTGCAGCCGGCCAGCGTCAAGCGTGCCGCTGGGCAACGCCCTCAACAACCTGCCCCCGCTCCCGCCGAACGACAATCGGGGTGGCTGAGTAACGGGCGCAGTGTGCCTGCGAACTATTGGCCGCGAGCCCGCCGAGGATGACGGATCATGGCTGCCGCCCGCGGCGTCGTCACCATGGCGCCACGAGCACTGCGATCGTCACAGGAAGAGGCACATGCCGGATGATGGGAAAGCATGGCACAGGGATGGCAGAACGCGTGTGCAACATCGGGGCTTGGCGCGCGTGTCCCCCGGAAACGCACCAGGCCCAAGCATGACCCACCACCTCTCGCATTACTGTGCGCCCCAAACCCTTGCCCGCATGCGCGGCTCACCTCGACGAGCTCGACGCGCCTGGTGACACCCTTCAGCGAGAATGCCCCGAGCTGCGTGCCGCGGATGCCGGCTGTGAGCAGGCGCGCACCACCGAGCAGCCCGTTGGCCTTCTCCCACACGGTGGCGCTGCACCACTGCTTGCCGGACGAGGCCTGCGGACGCCGTGGCGGTGGTAGCGGTTGTTGGTCATGTGCGCGCGCGTGTGCGTCACATGTGGCAGGATGCACCAGATGCCACGTGACTCAACACACACACCCCTCCCCGGTGCCCCCTCCCCCCCATTACGCCCCACCTTGCTCGAGATGCGCGCCGCACGGTTCATGACCTTGCCGTGGTACGACATGCGCCCGGTCAACGGCGCCACGTCGGCCTGCACCTTCCCCACGTCGATGCCAATCTGCATGAGAGTGCGAGGACGCAGGGCACGCGGGTGGTGGGGGCGTGGCACGCGTGACTGTGTGTGGATGGAAAGTGTGGATGGAGGGAAAGGTTACGCGCAGGTGGTGCGACGCCTGACCTTGGAAGGCCTCTCAGAAGCTATCGTGGGACCCTTCGCGGAAGCTATGGGCTGCGGCTCTTTAGGCAAAAGCAACACTTTGTGTCAGAGCGCAGTGGCGGAGGATGCGCAGGAAGCAACGCAGCGGGCAACACAGAGTTCAGCGCCACACCTTGATGCGTGGGCCGCGGAGGAGCACGCGCCGGCTCAGTGGCGACGACCCGCCCGTGTACTCGCCACCCGGCTCGTGCAGGAGCACCTCCTCACACAGCTCGTGGCTGAGCAGCTCCTGTGTGGGAGAAGGAGGGAGGGCGGGAGCGGGAGAGGGAGCGAGCGTGCAGTGAGTGCGCGGCACCATAGGATACGTGCGGGTGACATCGGAGCGGCACACCCTTTCGGCACCGCCGGCAGCCCGCACATCACCGCTCCAAACAACCGCGCCGCCCCTCGCTCTGCCCCAAGGGACACACCACCACATGCACACCTCGTCCCACTGACGGTGCTTCATGACCTCAATGAGGCCCGCCCCCCACGCGACGGCATCCAATGGGTGGTGGAACGCAACGAGGCACTGCCCAGATGCGGTGAGGTCGACAAGGTAGCCGCCCGCATCGTGGAGCAGCTGCTTCAACACGGCCGCGTACGCATCGAGCGCCACGTCCGCTCGGTCCTTGTCCCATGCCTGCAGCAGGTAGAGCAAATGCGCGTTTTGGACAACTCATCTACACACACGTCACGAGCACAGACATGCAACCACAGGGAGAGGGGAGAAAGATGGTAGCTAGCCTCGTGACGCAGCATCCTCAATCCCACGCCCCGAGGGTGCGTACTGTAAACTGTAAACTGTAAACTGTAAACACAGGGGAGAGAGAGACATAAGGACAGAGCATCCTTGCACCAAACACAGAACCTGACACACCACCCACGCACCTGAAGCGTAGCCAGCCCGACCATGTTGGCGAATGCGATGCACACCGTGCCGATGGGCGCATCCATGGCGCCCGGTTGCAGCTCACTTAGCCCGCGCAGCGGCTCAAACACAGCGAGCCTCGGCACTAGCTGTCGCTCGATCGCCTGGTACACGCACAGGCAGCCTCTGAGCGTGTCGTCGGTGAACGTGTGTTTTCCCATTGAGAGCACGAGGACGCCCATGTCCTTCAGCGCGCGGTCCAGGTGAAGACACACAAAAGTCTCCTTTGTCATGAGCACCATGCCCCCGGCGCCTGTGCGTTAAAGGGGCGGGCAGCAACGGGGGAGGGAGGGTAAAGAGTCAGGGGGCCTGGCATGCAAGCAAAGGCACACGGGGGGGGGGGGGCTTGGGGGGCCCTTCATTTGGGTCATGCCACCGGCGCCTGTGCAACGGGCATGGGCGGGCGGGGGCGGGGGAGGGAAGGACCCAGGAAGGCATCCTTCATGGCCTGGCACGCAGGCAGTAGGCACAAGGGTCATAAGGGATCATGTGCATGTCCCGTGGGTATGGGCGGGCGGGGGAAAGGAGAGGGAGGTTTGTTTGGCAGGGCGCGTCCTATGCATAGCGTGGCGTGCAGGCACCGAGGGTTGTAGCGCGCGGGGCATGTGGTGACCCTATCAGGCAGCGTCGCTCCCAGGCGCACACCCACCCGCGTCTCCAATGGCCTTCGTGAGCGCAAGCGGCACGCCCGTGAAGAAGACGCGCCCTGCGTATGGAGTGCATGCGGCGTGGGGTGCGTGGTTGGTGACACAATGAGAGAGTGACAAGATGAGCGAGCCGAGACTCATATACGGCAAGCGCATGGGTTGGTGCGCAGCCCAGGGGCGGGGCGGCCGAAGGCGGCAGCAAGTCAGCCGGCCAGAGATCGCTGGTGGCGCAGCACCAAGCTCACCCGCAGTGGCGTTGAGCTCCACGTCGACCTTTTCCACTCCTGAGTGCATGCCGATACGCACTCGGAGGCCCTGTGGACAGTGGGGAGTCGCACGGGGTGGGGAGGGGAGGGGAGGGTCAAGGGATGGGGGGGAAGGGGAGGGGGGGGGGGGTAGAAGGCATGATGCATCATTCCCTGGCAGTGTGGCGCAGGCGCACGGGGAGTTTTTCATTCAATCCCTAGGAGATGGATGGAACCCACTACCACGCACGATTGTTATCAAACAAGAAAAAAAAAAGTCGAGACGGGTGCCCCGGGATGGCCCGCACCTTAAACACCGTGACCACGCTCTTCCCCGCGGCTGCGGCAGCTGCGGGGCTGCCCTCCGAGGTCCACGCAAGCCGCATGAACTTGGCCATCGTGCTGGCCGCCGGTGCGGCGCCCCGCCGCGCGGGCGAGTCCAACGACGTAGCGCTCTCAACCATGATAAGGGGCTCGTCACCAGTTGCAGCTGCCGCTGCCGCGTGCAGCGATTGCACAAGCTCGCGTGCATTGCCCAGCTGACACGCGCTCGTTGGGTCGGGGTCGTCGTCCTCCTTCACTTCCCTCGTTGCCAACCTGACATCGAAGTTGGGGCGGGTGGGCGAGCCGCGCTCATCGAGGGAGGACGCGACGCGGGCGGTGATGCTCGGGTCGACGCCGGAGCGCGATATCAAGTATTCCATTGCCATAGTTGGCAGCTGGCAGCTGGCAGCGGCCAACGTCGCCTCCAAATCGTGGCGCACAAACAGCGGCTGCGCGTCGAGCCATGAGTTGTCCCTTGAGTCGTCCATAGGCTCCAGAGCAATGGGGGACAGGCGGTGAGAAGATCCGTTGCCCTGGGCCAGCAACGTGGCAGCTTGGAGCAGCGCGAAGCGGCCGTCGCTGCCGCCCGCTACCTACAATGCAGCGCTGGGCCCCATCGTCACGGGTGCACAAAAGGGGTGTTGCAGCAGCTCGGGCTCCCAAGCCGCCTCGAGCAAGTTCGCCTGAAGCTGCATCGCAAACCCCAGCGCGTCGCTCGGAGTGTGGAACGCGAGCAAGAACGAGTCGCCCTCCGTCGTTTGCTCGTACCCGCTCCATTTCACCAGGGCCAGGCGTACGATAGCGTTGTGAGTTGCGATCGCACACTCCATGACGCCCGGCCCAAGAGTCTCCCAGAGCACAGTCGAGTCCATGATGTCAGTCACAACGAGTGTGGTGTCCTCGCCTGGCGGCGGCACCAAGTGCCCTCCAAACATAGATCGCCTCCTGCGGCATGCAATAAGAGGAGCAAGGGGGGCAGGTGGTTGCGGGGTGGTGTTTCGGCTTTCAAGCAAACGACACGGTGCGCTACTAGCAATAGGCCAAAAAGGTTGTAGGCGTATATCAAGGCCTCATTGGTATTTTCAACTAGCGTTCTAGTGGGGATGTAACAGCTGCGATCGCACCACCAGATAGGCGCACCTGTTCTTCCGCACGACGAGGACGGCGATGAGCAGGGCCGTCAGCATGACTGCGAGGGGGATGGTGACGCCGAGGATGATTGCAACGTTTGTCTCGCTTTTGCCGCGTTGTGAGACCACCACCACCACAGGGGTGGGAGGTGGGGGAGGGGGCGACGCGACCGAGATGCCCAGGCCGGCCCGCAACGACTGCCGCACCACGTCGAGCGCGCCGCTGCTAGCCAGGATGGCGGTTTGCTCAACCAGCACATTGGCGGCGATCTCGGCGGGCGCCATGCCGGCAGACGCGTTGAGCAGCGCGGTGTACAACGTGCCCAGGAAGCGCTCGCCGTTCAACATGCGCAGGTCCATGACGAAATTTGGATGCTGTGCGAGGAGCAGGTGGGGCAGTTGGCAGGCGAGGGGGCAGGCGAGGGGGCATGGAGAATTGATTTCGTATGATTTGGAATACAAATAGATGTCATGTCTTCGGAATATATTGTCAACAACACTTTGTATATAAGCTGGGGATTTTCATACTTTTGCCGAAACATTTGCCCACCTCGAGCGCGACGGCAACAGTTGTCAGGTACTCTTTCACGGCCGCATCGTCGTATCCAAGGGCGCGCCATGCGGCGAGGCTCTGTGCGTTTGTGTCGAGGTGAGACTTGCGGTACACACCAACGGCCATTGACGTCATGACCAAGTGCTTGCTGTAGACAGGCTCGGACGCGAAGGAGAAGAAACTGAACATTGCTTGCTGATGTTCCTCATCTTGATACGCGTTGACAAACCCAGAGAAGCCTCCGATGCCAAAGTGCGGCGCACGGTTGACCAGCACCTCGGTGCCGTCATAGGTGCGCTCGCGCACGGCGTGAGGGCACAGCGCTGGCGTGCACGCCTCCAAACCGCCTGTCTGCCTGTTGAGCGCTATTTTTGAGCCCGGCACCAAGGCGGTCCCGATGAGGCTCTTAAAAGGCGTGTACATCGAGAAGCCCTTGAACAAGGCTTCTGACGCGATGGTGATCGCGCAGTCGCCTCGCATAAAATTTGGGTTGATGGGTGCGCAGCTGGTGGCGGTGTACGGGAGCAGCTGCTGAATCAGCTCCATCGTCCGCGTCATCGCCGCTGTCCCGCCTAGCGCAGCCATGGTATCTGGGTCCCACAGGAAGCCCGTCTGGGGGCCTGCCGTCTGCGTCATGGTCGCGAGCACCTGTGTGAGATTGTGTGTGTGTGTGTGTCTGTGTGTGTGTGTATGTGTGTGTGTGTGTGTGCGTGTGTGTGTGTGCTTACTGGGGGGACGAGGAGATCTCCATGCCGATGGGACACAACACATGTGCACGTGTGTGTGCACGCGCGTGTGTGTGTGTGTGTATGTGTGTGTGTGTGCGTGTGTGTGTGTGTGTGTGAATGAACGAACTTAAGATGAATGGGTGTTTTTTTTACTTCTGAGACGCTTGCCGGGGTATGTGCCTTAGTCAGCTCAGACACGAGCCATAATCCAGGTTGCCCGTGCGGTGGGAACGGTAACGAATGTCTCTCTCTCACTCTCTCTCTATCTCTGTGTGTGTGTGTGTGTGTGTGTGCATGCACGTGTTGCAGCCCTACCACAGTCCCAATGTCTGATGCGGTGCCTGAGGAGGCGCCTTAACTCATGCGGATCAGGCGGCGCCTCAGGCGCGCCGACCGCCTCAGGCGTCGCCTGAGGCGCACCCCTGATCGCCTCAGGCGCCGCCTTAAGCGTCATCCCGACCGCCTCAGGCGCCCCCCCCCCCCCCCCCCCCGCCGTGGGCGCCCACCAGCGCCTGAGGCGCACCCCGGACCGCCTCAGGCGTTATGACCGCATTCACTTACGCGGATCAGACGAGGGGCTGCAATAAGGCAGGCCAGTTACAGTTACATGGCATTCCAGCTAAGACAACACTAGTCCTAGTGCCACCGCCCTGTGAAGGACGATAGCCACCAGCCGGTTACCTGCCGTCTAGACTACCGCTCCCGCCGGCTAGTTTAGACCCAAACAAGTCCCTGAGGGACATGTCTGGCAAGGAGCGTATAGGAAAGGACCGTCCTCCTCCTGGCCTTTGAGGCCAACCACGGCGGCTGTGCCGACTGGCGGCGCTGAAGCAGAAAAGTCCCCGCCTGGCATGGTGCATGGTTGTCCAACTCCATGCATGGGGCTCTGCCTGCGCCCCATGCGTCATGCATGGCCAGGTCCCACCCTCCAGGGGGGCCTGGGCAAACAGAGTCGTCATGGCAGGCTGCCTGAAGACCAATGCCGACGCCAGTCACCGGCAGACGAGTGCCCCCGAGGGTGAGCGCGGTGACAAACGCTGCGATGGTGAAGCGGATAAACTCTGTTGTTGCCTCGGCGGTCACCACCGCTGAAGCCCTGATGGTAGCTCGCCCCCACGAGCAGCCATCTTGACCGATGTCCAGCATGCATTGACGGGCGCCAGCTCCTCCGCTCGTCGATCAACTCGTCGAGATCGGTGCCGCATGGCGTCCTGCATGGGAGGAGGATAAGGGCCGTCTCCCAGCACGGGTCGCGGCAGCGCCGCGGCTACTCGCCAAGCCATGACAGCGCCGGGCAAGCCGCTCCTGTAGTTTCCACCGAGGGACAGTCTAGCAGGAGCCAGGCCAGTCGTATTTTATCCCGCTCGTCAGCGGCACGGAGATCCTAGTCACCAGCAGCGCCGCATTGCTGGGTCCAGGGCTCGGCGACGAGAACGCGCCTCCGTTAATCGAGCCCATCTCTACCAAAATCCCAACGTCTGATCTGCGCCATGGAATGCGGTCATAACGTCTGAGACGGTCCAGGGTGCGACTCAGGCGGTGTTGGGCGCCTGAGGCGGTCGGTGTGGCGCCTGAGGTGGTTTGGATAATGCCTAAAGCGACACCTGAGGCGATCGTGGGTGCGCCTCAGGCGGCGCCTCAGGCGCGCCGACCGCCTCAGGCGTCGCCTGAAGCGCACCCCTGATCGCCTCAGGCGCCGCCTTAAGCGTCATACCGACCGCCTCAGGCGCCACCCTGACCGCCGTGGGCGCCCACCACCGCCCGAGGCACACCCCGGACCGCCTCAGGCGGTATGACCGCATGCACTTGCGCTGATCAGACGAGGGGCTGCGGTAGGGCAGACCATGCACTTTCTCACCGCGGACACTGCGATTGTCCCATGCCAGGCACAATCGGAGAGCTCCCAGCACAGGGAGAAGTCGCTCACGTCGTCGCCATTGAAGTCAGTCCCGTTCAGAATCTTCACGGCCGTCACCATGTCCTCCCTGCAAAGGTGGCGCCAACAGCGAGGGCTTGGTGAAGGAGCGAGGGTTTGGTCAAGAAGCGAGGGTTTGTGTCAAGAAGCGAGGGTTGGGTCAAGAAGCGAGGGTTTGGTCAAGAAGCGAGGGGTTGGGTCAAGAAGCGAGGGTTGGGTCAAGAAGCGAGGGTTTGTGTCAAGAAGCGAGGGTTGGGTTAAGAAGCGAGGGTTGGGTCAAGAAGCGAGGGTTTGGTCAAGAAGAGCAGCCGTGGCAGGTTGGTCACCTGACCCACCTCTGCGTCCCACCGTTCGAGGGACCCGCCCCACCCTCTCTCTCCCTTGTCCATCGCAACGCTTGTAATTCACAAACACACGACCAGTAGGCGCACGACATGGGTCGCTCAACTCACCAGGTGTTGGGTGTGGTGAGGTTTGCTGCATCAAGCACGTCCTCGCGGTACATGAGCGCCAACGGCCGGCCGCTGAGGGGCACTCCGACAGTGGCTCCGCCGTACGTCGAGGAGATCTCGCGCACGTACCTGCGGAGGTCGTGGGAGTCGAACAATTGCTCACGTGTGGATGCACGCACACCTGCAATCACAAGCATGTGATCGCGTGCGGACGCACACGCGCATGCACGCACACAAAAACAGCACGCCTGCGTGCACGCGCACACAAACAGCACACATGCACGCGCGCATGCACGCACTCAGAAACAGCACGCATGCATGCACGCGCACACAAACAGCACACACTCACGCAAAAACGCACACACATGCACATGCGCATGCACATGCTCACTCAGTGACGTCGGACCATTGGAGGCGGCTGTCGCGTGCGACAAATGAGTCGAGTGGAGCGGTCATTTTAGTGTGGATTGCTAGCTCCACGACCATTGAGCCGTCGGCCAGCCACCCGTCGTAGACGAGCGGTGATGTCGGCTCGACGAACTCGAGCTGGAAGAGCGTGTTGTGGACCAGGCGCATGTGCGTGTGCGTGTCAGTGTGTGTGTGTGTGATTGTGCGTGTGTGTGTGTGTCTCTGTGTGTGTCGCATTTGCGCGCGCACTGCCGCACGCACAGCACGCACCTCTCTGACCACGTCCGTGTAGGCAACGGGTTCGAAAATGACCTTGTAACCCGTATTCAACTGGAAGTCTGAAGTCAGCTGCGCGAATTCTGCCGCCGCCGCTCCTGTCACGCCCAGGATTCGCAGCGGCTGCGTGCAACGTGGCGCATTACGTGGCGCATGGGAGCATTTAGGGGCGGCCCTCTGCTGGCCCTCTGCACTTTGGAAAGAATTAGCCGCGCCCACAACCCCTCTCCCTTGAGCCAAGAAGAAGATCCAAGAAGAAGTGATTATGGCCTTGGTGGGGTGAGACAGGGGTGAGACAGCCTGATCCCAGTAACGAGACAGCATTCGCAGCATGCTGCAGCGCGCTTGTGTGTGCGTGTGCGCGTGTGCTTGTGCGTGTGTGTGTTTGTGTGTGTGTGTGGGTGTGTGTGTGTGTGGGTGTTGCATGGCGCATGGTTGTTGCGTGCATGCATGCATGCATGCTCACTCACTCTCAACCCCGTGCTGCTGCCCTCAAATCCATGCGTGCAGCTCTCCACGAACGAATTCACGACCCTGGAAACATCACTGTACTTCTCCTCCGCGCTGCGAGGGATTGCATTGGGTGGGAGAGTTAGGAGCCTTCCTTGTGGATCTGGTTGCGGCGCGGATGCTTGCTGCGCGGACGCTTGCCACCCAGTCACGACCGCCACCATATCCCCCGTCACCCATGGACAGAGCCGGCACCTTGCCTAATTACCTGACGTTCGTCGAGGTGGCTGCCAGCACATCGCGCACCAGGGCAGCAATACAGTTGGTGCTTATCCCGTTGCCGCTTGCTGGTGATCCCGCTGACGGTTGCGCCGCAGCAGGGAGGGAGACGTCACAGAGAACCAGAAGCACGGACACAAGCCAGGACAGACGGGGGGCAGACGACGGCATGGGGGCCGCGTTGTAGACACCTGCCAGGCTGGCTGCTGTTCACAGACAATATGATACAAGGGGGTTTGTGCCACGCCCGCACTGACTAACGCACCACAAACCCCCTGCAAAGGTGCACAGGTGCAGGTGTGGGTAATCGCCCCAGTCGGCGCTCCCGAAGCCACCACGCGCCCTATATACATATACCAGCTTCGATTCTAGAGCTGCAGGGGGGGCTCGATGGGGCGTCTGTCGATGCCCATGCAGAGGTGTTTGCCGCCCGGCCTCGCTGCATCTCAGCAGGAGATTAAAAAAAACTGAGGTGCGGCCTAGACATCTTGCGGCGGCTGGTCCCCATCTATGTGTATGTGGCGCACCCTTAATCAGATCGATCTGTTGCTGCATCACATCAGCCTTGGCACCGCGGCGCTGCATGACTGCCCCCCTCGCCTCCAAGTCGGCCTCGGCCTCGGCCCGGCCTGAGGAGCAGCACCAGCGCCGCCGCTCGCTGCCTTCGCCCCCTTCAGGAAGGACACTCCTGCCGGCCGTTCAGAGAGAGGACGGGACGGAAAGGCCAGTAGCCGCTGCCGTCCCTGCACCTGTAACGACGCCTACGGCCTCCGGCGCCGATCTCCAGTACTGGAGACACTAGTGTGTTTTGAGGGCACAACACGGTGGCCCTGGGCCAGTGTTACACTGCCGGAGGTCACAATCAGTTCCAAAGTTCCAGCGAGACTATCAGACAGCAGGCACAAGCCTGAGGCCCACCAAAAGGTCAAAAGCTACAAAAGTCACAACAGTACAAAAGTAGCCCACGGGATGAGATTGCTATTTCTGGCTTGAGCAAGCACTAGAACTGTCCGTGCCGCAACACGGGGTGTGGACAGGGCGCCATCGCAGCGCTGCCACTATTAGCTCGGAGGCCAGCAGGCAGCTCTCCGACTACGCTTGCCGCCACGGTAACCAGTTTCTAACCACCCCGTGAGAAGTGCGCACCGCGGCAACTCTCTCTTATGCCGCCCGTGGCCTCCTGCGCCCCCTCGAGGTCCATCGCAACGGCCATGAGGGCTGGCACTGTCTCTGTGGGAGCCCCAGAATTTGGGGGGAGTGCGGTTGCAAGGCAAGTGCGTTGGGCGAGCACCGGGGACCACATCTCCATGCCCAGTAGGAGACGTCACCATGAATCCTTCTGGATCTGTGGTGGTCGAGGAGGACGTATCGACTCGGGCCGATGCGATTGGTACAAATTCGAAGCTGCAATTGGGTGTTGCTATTGTAGGTCGTGGTGGTGTGATGTTGTGGTGGTGTGGTGGTAGGCCGCTGAAGGCTGAAGGTAGGCCGCTGAAGGCTGAAGGTGCCAGTCCCTCGTGCGCTCCACTATCGCTACCCACCCACACTAGGTGGGAGGCACCTCAATATGCCGCGCACCACCCCTCGCGCGGCGCTTCTCCTCCTCGCCGCGCTGCTGCTCGGCTCTGCAGTCATCGCGACTCACGCAAAGGAGGTGTGTGTGTTGTGGGGGGAGGGGGGCTCGAATTGCATACTGTGCATGTGGGTGAGGGCTTGCATGTGCGTGCAATCGCTGGCCATGCCATGCAGGGCGCCAAAACCCCTGCACGCACGCCCCTCCCCGCTGCTCCTGCAGACCAGCAGACCAACGCAGCTTCACCCCTGCTGATGTGCACCTAGCTCCCCCCCCAAACACACCCCAGCCCCCGGCACCAGACCCCTGCTACGCCTCCCTGCTCTTCTACATCACTACCCCGGCCTCATCCCCCCGCTGCACCGGCAGACCAAGTGTGCGTGCTGAGCTTGTGCCACCAGACCTGGGGTCCGCCTCTGACTGTTGCAGGGCTCAGTGCGCTGCCTGGCTGACGTGCTGCTTGCTTGGTGCCCGCCGCCGCGTGTGGGTGGCGCTGCCGTGGGGTTCCCCCCCTGTCTTGACTTTTTTTGGCAGGGCTCCTGCTTTTTGATTGATCCTGCTGGAACTGATTGTGACCTCCGGCCTGTGATTGTAAAACCCTTTTGGCTTGAAAAAAAAATGGGCACGCAAGACCAACACTAAACCAACACGCAGCTCTACGCCCTCGTTGCCCCGACCCCTGCTGCTGCTCATCCTTGCGCCAACCTCTGCTGCTCCCCTGCACACACACACCCCATCCCCACGCTGCATCTGCAGACCATGCGACTGCTCGTGCATAACAAGCGCAAGCAGCAGAGCGCCCAGAACGCTGCCGCGGTTGATGCGGACGCCCCCTCCCTGCGCACAAACCCCTGCATCACCCCATTCCACCCCGCCATCCCTCCGTCTGCACGCAGACCAAGCGCCTCCTCGTGTGCAACAAGCGCAACAAGCAGCGCGCTCAGGACGCCACCGCCGCCGCTGACGGGGACGCTACCCCCCTGCTCCTACACATCAGTCCCCCTCGACCCAATCCCCCCTGTGCATCTGCAGACCAAGCGCCTGCTCATGTGCAACAAGCGCAACAAGCAGCGCGCCCAGGAAGCCGCCGCTGCCGCTGACGGGAACGCTACCTCTTTGTGCACAAACCCCTGCGTCCCCGCCTTCCTCCGTTTGCACGCGCAGACCAAGCGCCTGCTCGTGCGCAACAAGCGCAAGCAGCGACGCACTCAGGACGCCGCCGCCGCCGCTGACGGGGACGCTACCGACGACGACGATGACGCCGCCCAGATCCAGCGCGCCTGCACGAAGCAGTTCAGAGGCGCGAGGGGCGTCCGGCGCGCGGGCGGGAAGGGTCGACTCGGACGACGACATCAACGATGTGGTGGAGCAGCTCAAGGTAAACGGTACGTACGCATGTGTGTTCGGGCGGTACGCGTGTGTGTACGGGCGGTACGCGTGTGTGTACGGGCGGTACAGGCGGTATGCGTGTGTGTATGGGCAATACGGGCAATACGGGTATGTATGTACGGGGCGGCCGAGCCACACACCATGCGCGCGCGTGTGCACGACCCAATTAATGCAATGGTAAAGGTCAGCTGCGCCTGCCAACACATCGCACACACACGGTAGCGCGCGTGTATGTACGGGGGCCATGCACACACGAGCCAACACACGCACTCGCAACAGTCGGCTGCGCCTGCTAACACGGCACGCAAACCTCCTCCCCTCCGCACCACCCAGGGCTGGAGGTGGAGGTCGATCAGCAGCGCCACCGCAACACGCTGCCCAACGCACACACATGCTCGCACATTCTCTGCCTGGTGCTGACACAGCACACACACACACACACACACACACAAGCAGGCCTGGAGATGGAGGTCGATCAGATGCGCCACCGCAACACGCTGCCCTATGCACACGCATGCTCGCACATTCTCGGCCTGTTGCTGACACAGCACACACACACACACACACAGGCCTGGAGGTGGAAGTCGATCAGAAGCGCCATCGCAACACGCTGCCCAATGCACACGCATGCTTGCACATTCCCTGCCTGGTGCACACACACACACACACATACACACACGCAAGCAGGCCTGGAGGTGGAAGTCGATCAGCAGCGCCACCGCAACACGCTGCCCAACGCACACACATGCTCGCACATTCTCTGCCTGGTGCTGACACAGCACACACACACACACACACACACACAAGCAGGCCTGGAGATGGAGGTCGATCAGATGCGCCACCGCAACACGCTGCCCTATGCACACGCATGCTCGCACATTCTCGGCCTGTTGCTGACACAGCACACACACACACACACAGGCCTGGAGGTGGAAGTCGATCAGAAGCGCCATCGCAACACGCTGCCCAATGCACACGCATGCTTGCACATTCCCTGCCTGGTGCACACACACACACACACATACACACACGCAAGCAGGCCTGAAGGTGGAGGTCGATCAGCAGCGCCACCGCAACACGCTGCCCAACGCACACACATGCTCGCACATTCTCTGCCTGGTGCTGACACAGCACACACACACACACACACACACACAAGCAGGCCTGGAGATGGAGGTCGATCAGATGCGCCACCGCAACACGCTGCCCTATGCACACGCATGCTCGCACATTCTCGGCCTGTTGCTGACACAGCACACACACACACACACACAGGCCTGAAGGTGGAAGTCGATCAGAAGCGCCATCGCAACACGCTGCCCAATGCACACGCATGCTTGCACATTCCCTGCCTGGTGCACACACACACACACACACACATACACACACGCAAGCAGGCCTGGAGGTGGAGGTCGATCAGCAGCGCCACCGCAACACGCTGCCCACCGCACATGCATGCTCGCACTTTCTGTGCCTGGTGCTGACACAGCACACACACACACACACACACACACACAACCAGGCCTGGAGGTGGAGGTCGATCACAAGCGCCACCGCAACACGGTGCCCAACGATTCTGGCTGGGCGTCAATCCGCACGGCGATGGAGGACATCAAGGCGCCGCAGGTGTGGGGGCAGTCGTGCTGGGGGGCATGGGAATCCACCAAGGCAACCCCCACCTGCAAGGCCTTACCTGTGCCCAGACAAGAAGGTCCTTATCAGAGCCCTTTACAGGGGAGAACAGAAGCAAGAAACAGGTCATCACCCTCAACCCTCAACCTTCGACCCTGAACCCTTAACCCTGAACCCCCAAAACCCACCACCGCCGCAGGCGTGGGACATCCACACTGGCGGCAGTGGTGTCCTTAGGGAAACTGATCATTTCCTGTTTGACCCCGCGACATTGGAGGGTGCATGCCAAAGTGCCCCCTGCAGGAGGCGATATTTTCGCGGAAAAGTGTGACATCCAAATTTTCTACACTTTACGGAGCGAAATTCCCGCGATTCGCCCCCTCAGTTTCCCCACAAATTTATGGGTCTGCCCCCCCCAGCGAGGGCTGTGGGGGCTGCGGGGGCGCTGAGGACATCCACACGGGCGCGTCGTCATCACCATCGCCCGTCGTGTGTGTCATCGATGGCGGCAACCACACTAACCGTAACCAACCCTAAAACCTAAACCCTTAACCCCAAACCCTAAACCCTAAACCCAAGGCCCTACACCCTTAACTCTTACACCCCGT
This sequence comes from Chlamydomonas sp. UWO 241, assembly GCA_016618255.1. Lineage (NCBI taxonomy): Eukaryota > Viridiplantae > Chlorophyta > Chlorophyceae > Chlamydomonadales > Chlamydomonadaceae > Chlamydomonas > Chlamydomonas priscui. Next base: position 382,117 of record VFSX01000040.1, read on the forward strand.
GCAGGCGTGGGACATCCACACGGGCGCGCGTCGTCGTCGTCATCGCCCGGCGTGTGTGTCATCGACAGCGGCACTCACCACCCTCTAACTCTACAACCGAAATCATGTACCCTAAACCTGCCCTAAACCCTTAAACCTTAACCCTAAAACCCCCAAACCTCAAACCCTCAACCCCCAAAACCATCCGCAGGCGTGGGACATTCACACGGGCGCGTCGTCGTCGTCGTCGCCCATCGTGTGCGTCATCGATGGCGGCATCAACTACAACCACCCTGACCTCAAGGCAAACATGCACCCGCTGATCGGGTGGGTGGGCGGGGCATGGCATGAGGGCCAAACCGTGATTTTCTTTTCAGTTTTTTTAATATATTTTTGACATCCATTTGACTGAAATCCCTGCAGTGTACAGCCGTGTGGACAAAAAAAGGAGTCACTGACTTCAAGCCAACATGCACCCATTGAACAGGCTTAGGGTTTAGGGTTTGGGTTTGGTGGACTTTAGGGTAAAGGGTTTCTCAAGGGTTTAGGGCATCAACCTCAACCACCCCGACCTCGAGGCAAACATGCGCCCGTTGATAGGGTGGGTATGTGGTTTAGGGTCAAGAGTTTGGGTTTGGGGGACTTTAGGGTTTAGGGTTTAGGGTTTATGATTCAGGGTTTTCGGCATCAACTTCAACCGCCCCGACCTCAAGGCCAACATGCACACGTTGATCGAGTGGGTCGGCGGGGCGCCATTTTCGTTGGGTTCAGTGATGATGATGGATTTTACAGTCGTGTGTGACGCACCTAACAGGCAGCGTAATCGACCTTGCAAGGCTTATCTCACCCGAGCACTTCAGACAGGTGCCTGGCTACTAGTGGGGGGGGGGCTAGTGGGTTGGGACTGGACCTAGGCAGGGCACTCGGCCGCCAGTTCTGACTCAGTAGTGTTTTTTGGGGGGGGGGGGTACGGGCATTCATTCCTGGCAGTTACTATCCCCACATGCGCGCGCGCTTGCTTTGTGCTGGGTGCGTTGATTGTGAGGGTGGGCGGGTTGACACTTTAGAAGGGCTGAGTAGTGTTTTGGGGGGGCGGGGGGGGGGGGGCAAGGGGGGGAGGAGGGTGAAACCTCCACCACGAACCCCCACCCAGAGTTGTTGTTGTCAACCCCTCCATGTCCCTCCCACCCTTTGGTTGCCAGGTACGATGCTCTCTCCAACAGGCAGGGGCGCAAAAATCATCGGACGGAATCCTCCGATCAAGATGCCCCAACCAACAAAACGAAACGAGTAAGACCTCCACCATGCCTCATGCCTCACCCAAAGAAACCAAGTGCCCCCCCCCCCCAAACCGACTGATACTTCCACTCATGATCCTCCCCCCCCCAACACACACACACCTCGCCAGGTATGGCGCCCTCTCCAACAAGCCGGGGAGCACAATTAAACTGACTGAAACTCCCGACCAAGATGCCCCAACCAGCCCAAAGAAACCGGCTCAAACCTCCATCATGATGCCCGATCAAAGGCAAACGCCCGCCAAATACACACACAGAAAACCGACTAAAACCCACCACACACACACAAACACCCTATACGCACCTCGCCAGGTACGACGCTTTCTCCAATAAGCAGGGGCACAAAACTCAACGGACTGACAACTCCGACAAGATGCCTCAACCAACCGGCAACCAACCAAAGAAACCGAGCATAACTCCCCTCAAAGAAACCGCCCGAATCCGCCAAAAAACGACCGAAACCCCACTCATAATGCCCCCCCCCCCCCCCGCACCCCCTACTCACACCTTGGCAGGTACGACGCTCTCTCCAACGATCAGGGGCGCGGCCGTGAACGGACTGAAACCCACCACACACACACACACACACACACACTCGGTCGCAAGTACGACGCTCTCTCCAATCAGCAGGGGTCGGCCGTGAACGGACTGAACCCCCCCCCCCACACACACACACACGCACACACACACACACACACACACACACACAAACCCCCTCTCTGTTGCCAGGTGCGACGCTCTCTCCACCAAGCAGGGCGCGGCCGTGATGGACTGACACCTCCGACAAGATGCCGCAGCCCACCAAAGAAACAGACTGAACCCGCCGAAAAACGACTGTAACCCCCACCCATAATGCCCCCCCCCCAAACCCACCACACACACACACCTTGGCAGGTACGACGCTCTCTCCAACAACAACCAGGGACGCACAATTAATTCGACTTCAACCTTCGACCAAGATGCCTCGACCAACATGCAACCAACCAAAGAAACCGAGTGTAACTTCCCTCAAAGAAACCGAGCGACCCCGCCAAAAAACGACTGAAACACCCACTCATAATCCCCCCCACACACACACACACCTCGCCAGTTACAGTGCCCTCTCCAACAAGCCGGGGAGCACAATTAAACGGACTGAAACTCCCGACCAAGATGCCCCAACCAGCCCAAAGAAACCGGCTCAAACCTCCATCATGATGCCCGACCAAAGGCAAACGCCCCCCCAACACACACAAAAAAATGACTAAAACACCACACACACACAGACACCCTACTCACACCTCGGCAGGTACGATGCTCTCTCCAATAAGCAGGGGTCGGGTGTGATGGACCAGGACGGCCACGGGTCGCACTGTTCCGGTGAGCATGCATGCACGAACACACACACACACACGGGTGCACACAGACTCAGTCACTCACACATACACACACATACACACACACACACGCGGGTCTCATGCGCCATCAAAGGCGTCCGACGGACTGTAAAATCGACCACACGCACACACGCATGTGCACGCACACACACGCACACACACACGCACACACATGCCCCTACAGGCACGATTGCTGGCGTGGGCAACATCGTGGGCACACACATACACGCA
>VFSX01000040.1:387500-405000 GCA_016618255.1 Chlamydomonas sp. UWO 241
TCACGCCTTCATACCCGGGCTCTTACGCAGTCCCGTCGGTCATCCACGTGTCCGCCGTCGACCCCCAAAACGACAAGGTATGTGGGCGGGTGCGGGTTTAGGGTTTAGGTTTTGGTATTAAGAGTGAGGGCTCCTACACCATCCTGTTTGTCATCCATGTGTCGGCTGTCGACCCCAGGAACGATAAGGTGTGTGGGCGGGTTTGGGGTGTACGGTTAAGGGTTACGGGTTTAGGGTTTAGGGTTTGGTGTTAAGGGTAAGAGCTCGTACGCCATCCCGTCGGACGTTCATGTGTCGACTGTCGACCCCAGGACCGACAAGGGGTGTGAGCAGGTCTAGGGCTTCTAAAACCTCAAGGGAGAAGTTTGCTTAGTCGAGGGTTCTGGGTGTGGGGTGTAAGGTTTCAGGGCCATCCCGTCGGTCATCCATGTCTCCGCCGTTGACCCCAGGACCGACCAGGTGTGTGGGCGGGCAGATCAACAGACAGCACGCGGACTCTGTGCACCCAGACCCCCACGCCCCCCAATGTGCACATGCCAAACCTCTCAACCTCTCCCTCTGCTGTGCCTGAGAGGCCCCTCCCCCTCTTCCCCTCTCCCCACCCACTAAATAATCCCGTCTCTTCTCACTCTCCTTTTATCTTCTCCCTCCCTCTCCCCACTCCAAAGGTGCCAAGCTGGTCCAACTAAGGCGCACGCGACGTGCACCTCTTTGCGCCTGGAGTTGGCATCTATTCGACGGTGCTTGGCAGCAAGCATGACACGCACGATGGGACGTCGATGGCGTGCCCCCATGTTGCAGGTGTGTGTGTGTGTGTGTGTGTGTGTGTGTGCGTGCGTGTGCGTGTGTGCTTGGCAGAAAGTATGATTCGTACGATGTGACGTCAATGTCGCGTCTTCACGTTGCAGGTCGGTTTTACCTCGCGGTTGCACCCCGCGTGTGTCCACGAGCATGCATGCACACATGCACACATGCACACACACACACACACACACACACACACACACACGCACACACGCACACACACGCACACACGCACGCACATGCACACTCACGCACAAACACGCACACACATACACATACAAACGCACACCCGCACACGCACACACACACACACGCAGGCAGAGGAGGATGCCAGCGAGGTGCAGGTGCAGACGCCCACCCCGAGGACGCAGGCGAGACCGCGCAGGAGCAAATCAGTGAGGGGCAGGTGCAGTCACAGGCTCAGGAGCCCGCCCCCAGCAAGGGCGCAGGCGCCGCGGCGCAGGAGCACCAGAGCAGGCGCGCGCGGCGCGCGGCCGCGGAGGCTGCTGCGGGTGGCGCAGGCGCTGCGGGCGCGTACACGCAGCAGCAGCAGCAGCGCCAGCGCCAGCAGCATCGCAAGGTGCTTGCATAGGCGCACTTGATGAGGGGGGCGTGCATGATTATGTGGTGATCATAACAAGAGTACACGCATTGCTCTGGGACTGCAGCTGCCTGCCCGTGACCAACGGCCGGCGGCCTGATTTGCTTGAGTTCTGCCACAGCAGTGATAGCAGTGACGTATACATTTGCATTTGTGGCTTCCCTTTTGAAGTAGTGTAGTATGCAAACGTCTGCTGTGAACATGCACCACCACCCTCACCTTGACATATGTCCAATGCGTTGAACTCGCTGTAAAGCCAGGGATGTAGAGCACTCGCCCGCCGCAACCTACAGTGTCGGCTTGACGCCAATAACCGCCAGGATTTTACAGGTTTTCCACGTTCGCGCCCCCGGGACCCCGGGGCGTGAGTTAAGGCCTAGGCTACGCGTCTAGGGGAGTTCTACTTGAAGAGCCCCCAAGGCTACGCAGCGCGCCAGCCTGCCAAGGTACACCAGCCCGCCCTCCCGACGGGGCCCTCCCCCAGAACGGATGCATTTTGACCAGGCCGCACACGTCATCCCTTGCTCAGAAGAGGGTGTTTCAATGCGCACACCACCTCTCAACCTTCAACGCTGATCCACACAAATACTCCTCACCCTCTCCGTCGGTATTCGAGAGCTCTTCTGCTGGAGTTTGGCGGCGGCACAGCGCGCACGATGCATCGCAACAGCTTGCACCCCTTGTGGCGCTCTCCATGGATCAGGGCCTCTGGTCAATCTGCTGCCTTTTCCCCCAGGCTTGACATCGCTGCGCTGCGTGGCCGTCTCGGCTGCACAGGCTGCCCCCCTCGCCTTCGACCTCAGCCTGTGCCTCTGAAGCAGCAGCAGCAGCAGCAGTCCAGCGCTGCCGCTCGCTGCCTGGCCGCCTCCTGCAGTCTGCAAACGGCGGCCGTGTGTGCGGGGGGGGGGGGGGAGAGGACGGGGTGAGGCCAAGCGCTAGCAGCCGCTGCTAGTACTCGTGGCGCCATGCCCCACCCAGCTGCTCGCTGTGGCACCACTTGCGGTGCCGGTAAACACGCACGTTATGTCGAGAACGTGCTAGACAGTTGGTTGTCCAGCACCCAGCTGCGTTTTGAATGTGGCTTGAACTCTGCCCCCTGTGGCAAAAGTTCCCAGATACAGGGCCTTTCTAGGGATGCGTCCTGCGGTATAAAAAGTGGAGCTCATAGCAAGGGGGCCTCGAAGATCTTGGGGCCACGCCCACACCTTCGATGTTGCATGCTGCAACTTTCGCCAACACAACGCCCACTTAGACGCTGCAGGCCCGACTCGGGGCACCAGTCGACACAATGTAAGAGCTCAGCAGTGCGCATCCATGCTCTGTGGTGCCAACCGCAACAAGTGTTGCAACTGTTGTCCCATGCTTGCTGTTTTCATGCTTGCTTGCTTACCATGCTTGCCATCGCCATGCATTAATCATCCTCCCTCACCCACCGCGCAGGGCGACCGACATGGTGGCTTCCCTGCGCACGACACTCAACCCCAACGCCCAAAAGCAGCAGGGCACCCAGTTTGCATTCGGCACTGAGAGTGCCAGCAGTTACGTGCACTTCAAAACTGCGTACAACTACAAGCCCTTGCCGGAGACCTTCGGGAAAAAGGACCTGGGAGTAGTGGTGAGTGCATGGCAGCATTGCGCGCAACACCATGCCATGCATGCGCACGCCAGCCATGCAGCAAGCACCATGCGGCGTGCTTCACAAACTGGCATAGTGTGTCGCGATCCTGCAGCACATGCAGCTGGCCACATCCTTGGCACAAGCAGATACTCACACGTGCACACGCACACACGCACACACACAAACACACACACACACACACACGCACACGCACACGCACACACACGCACACACGCACGCAACCAGACACAAACACACATGCACACGTACACACGCACGCAACCACACACACACACACACACACACACACACACACACACACACGCGTGCAGGGCCGCCCCCACATCGTGCACCCAAAGTTCAACCCGCGGCTACGCGCGTACCCGGACGAGGTGAAGGCCAAGGTGTCACCAAGTGCACAACAACTCCGTGTCATCTTTGCGCGCCTGGACGTGGCTGACTCAGGGTGGGTCAGTGATCCTTGCTATGGCACTATACCGCTTGGAGCGGAATTTGAGCGGAATTTGTATTAATTGCTTTGTAGCAACTTTGTAGGCTATTCCGCTTTTCCGCTTTTCCGCTCGGGAAACAAATTAATTGTGCCGGGGAAAAAATGGGAAAATCTGATTGTGCCGGAACAAGGCCGGGAAAAAGCGGAGTTATAATTAATTGCAAGTCCTTCCCAAGGGGCTCGATTAACGGAGGCGCGTTCTCGTCGCCGAGCCCTGGACCCAGCAATGCGGTGCTGCTGGTGACGTGGATCTCTGTGCCGCTGACGAGCGGGGTAAAATACGACTGGCCCGGCTCCTGCTAGACTGCCCCTTGGTGGAACACTACAAGAGCGGCTGTCAGGAACACACTGATGTGCTGTGGGGAAGACACAGGGACAGCCATAGTACTGACGAGTAGTGTGGACTGTGAGTGGGCTTCACACCTCTAAGAGTGGTGTCCGACACGTGTAAAGACAGTATGTTGATACTCCAGGAACAGCGGTGAACCTGTTCCTAACAGGTTATGGGCCCCTCACGCTAACCTCTGCGCCAGAGAGATGGCGGGGATCGAGCCTGAGCCCAAGGGGGCGAAGTACCAGCTGACCACCGCAATGAGCCTGGCGTCGCGCATGCAGCCTAAGCTGAAGCAGTGCGGCAACCTGGCGTTGTGGCAGACTAAGATGACGGCGGTGCTGAACGCGACGCATCTTGCGGGGGTGCTCTGAAGCAGCCAGGGACGCGCGCGTGGCGCTACTGCGGCTGAGGCTAGGTCAACGGCTGAGGTCAACGGCTGGACGCTGAGGTCAACGCAGCTGCTATGCTGGTCATCCTGGAGTCGCTAGACGAGAGCATCCAGATGATTATGATGGAGTAGAAGACGGCGTTCTCCATGTGGGCTGCCGTGATTGAGATGATGACGGCCAACGATGCTGCCAACCGGATGTCGCTCGTGGACGACATGATCGGCAGCGAGCTGCCGCACGGAGAGTCGGCGACTGAGTACATCAACCGCGTGCATGTGATGTCCAAGCGCCTTGCCAATGCAGGAGTGAAGCTCGACCCTGTGCTGCTCGTGTCCATGGTCCTGCGCGGCCTACCGGAGCCGTACTCGCCGTTCAAGGTGGCGATGCGGGCTTCGCAGACGGCAGACTACTCGCTGCAGATGCTCAACCTGCTGCTGACGAGGGCCGACATTCAGCTGGCGGCCAAGGAGAGCGACAGGCCGATTAAGTTCGGCACTGCCATGGCGGTGGTGCACGGTAGGCCGGGCAAGCAGCCAAGCTGGGAGAAGGGGTCGGGGCGCCAGCAGCAGGGAGGGGGCAGCCGGCCGTTCCAGGGTGTGTGCCACAAGTGCAAGCAGCCGGGCGACATTGCGGCGGAGTGCATGGCTGAGCGCCCTGCGACTGCGCCTGTGGGCGGGGCTGCGTGCGTGGCGTTTGACAAGACGATCGGGACGCTCTTCGCGCTGTGAGCGCGCATGGGCAGCGCGCATGGGCGGCGCGCATGGCGGCGCGGGCATGGCGGCGCGTGCATGGGCGGCGCGCATGGCGGCGCGCGCATGGACACGCAGGGAGCGTGTGCTGTCTGAGATGAGCCCAGTGGGGCAAAAGGCTCAGATGAGCAATGAGACTGGGCCCAGTGGGAGCTCAGTGATGAGGCGCGTATGGGCGCGTCTGTGCTGCAACAATCTGTGATGAGCCCAGTGGGGCAAAAGGCTCAGATGAGCAATGAGACTGGGCCCAGTGGGAGCTCAGTGATGAGGCGCGTATGGGCGCGTCTGTGCTGCAACAATCTGTGATGAGCCCAGTGGGGCAAAAGGCTCAGATGAGCAATGAGACTGGGCCCAGTGGGAGCTCAGTGATGAGGCGCGCATGGGCGCGTGTGTGCTGCAACAATCTGTGATGAGCCCAGTGGGGCAAAAGGCTCAGATGCGCAGCGATTGGGAGTGGAACTCAGTGGAGTTCAGCGCACACTCACCAATGAGCCTGAGCCCAGTGGGAGCTCAGTGACATGAGCCCAGTGGGAGCTCAGGGGGGAATGACGATGATGACAAGGACTTCAGTGGGAGCTCCTTTGTGCTCATGTGTGACTGGAGCTCAGTTGAGCTGTGTCCAGTGGTTTTCTGGTGTGTGATACTGGAGCTCAGTTGAGCTGTGTCCAGTGCATTGAGAGACGGAGCGTTTGAGACCCAAGTGTCGTTTGTTGTGCGGAGTTTTGAGATTGTGAATGATCTTCGGCCTGATCACCCATTGCTAACTCACATTCTAATTCTCTGAGTACTTACGGTTGAGTGGGAGTGTCAGGAACACACTGATGTGCTGTGGGGAAGATACAGGGACAGCCATAGTACTGACGAGTAGTGTGGACTGTGAGTGGGCTTCACACCTCTAAGAGTGGTGTCCAACACGTGTAAAGACAGTATGTTGATACTCCAGGAACAGCGGTGAACCTGTTCCTGACAGCGGCTTGCCCGGAGCTGCCAGGGCTGGGCGAGTAGCCGCGGCGCTGCCGCGGCCCGTGCTGGGAGACGGCCCTTATCCTCCCCCCATGCAGGATGCCATGCGGCACCGATCTCGACGAGTGGATCGACGTGCGGAGGAGCTGGCGCCCGTCAATGCATGCTGCACATTGGTCAAGATGGCTGCCCGTGGAGGCGGGCTACCATCACGGCTTCAGCGGTGGTGACCGCCGAGGCAACACAGAGTAAATCCGCTTCACCAATCGCAGCGTTCGTCACCGCGCTCATCCTCGGGGTCGCTCGTCTGCCGGTGACTGGCGTTGGAAGGTCTTCAGGCAGCCTCCATGACAACTCTGTCGTCCATGCACCCCTGGAGGGTGGGACCTGGCCATGCATGAGGCATGGGGCGCCGGCTGAGCCCCATGCAAACGAGAGCTGGACAGCCATGCACTGCCAGGCGGGGACCGTTCCAGTCAGCGCCAGTCGCCTCTGCCGGCTTGAATGGCCACAAGGCCACTACTGTGACCCTGAGGAAGGTCCTTTCCTATATGCTCCTTGCCAGACATGTCTCTCAGAGACCGCTGTTTGGGGTAGTCTAGCTGGCGGGAGCGGTAGTCTATCGGCCGGGAGCCGGCGGTACTCTAGCACTGAAGTGTGCTGGAGTATCGGCGGGTGTCTCTAGTAGAAGAGTAGCCTGCTTAGCTGGAAACCCCACAAATGCAGGCCCCAGACACGCCACACACACACACACACGCACACACATGCACCGATCCACACAAACACACTCTCACACACTCACACACACACATGCGCAGGTACCTAAACAGCGACGTGCTTGCAAGCGGCTTCCGGGAGTCGGGCGTATTCCTCACAAAAGAGGACACAGCGATGCTGCTGGCGCTCGCGCCCCGCAACGTCAATGGCGAGATCAACTACCACTCGCTGCTGGACGCGGTGCTGTCGGAGGAGGAGGTCGATGAGCTAGGGTGCGTGGGTCAGAGGCAGTGTCTCCGTTGAAATTTGCCGATTCTGGCTGGGTAAAAATTGCGCGAATTCCGTCTCGAACAGTGTGACTATCGTCATTTCCACACATTTCCCGCAAATAATCGCCTCAGGCGGGTCAAGGCTGCGGAAGTGAGCTGTGAGGCCTGGGTTGAGACATCCTTATGGCAAGATCCTTAGCGGAACCACTGGTCTGAGAGGGGGGGGGGGGTCGCCATGAATGGCAAGCGTCGCGTATGCGCGCAAGTGCTGAATCTAACTGTGCCCGTGGAAAGCCAACGCACTCGCTGCTGGACGCGGTGCTGTTGGAGGAGGAGGTCGACAAGCTAGGGTGCGTGGGTCGGAGGCAGTGTTTCCGTTAGCCAACCCGCGACCCGCAACTCTGCAACAGCGGGTTGAGATTGGTCGATTTGGGCTGTGGCGCTGCGAGTTGAAATTACGCGAATTCCTGCCCCAAAAGATGTGAACACGACATTTTCATTACCCCAAGATCCTAAGCGGAACCTCTGGTCTGAGGGGGGGCGATCACCACGATTGACAAGCGTCGCATATGTGCGCAAGTGCCGAATCCAAGTGTGCCCTTGGAAATTCAACGCACAGGCTGATCGGAGCCCGAGCCGATTGGAGCCGACGGCACGTCTAGCCGAAGCCGAGCAGACAGTTCTCTGAGTTCTCCGAGAACCCCACTGCCGGATGATCGAAACCCCTAGTGCGGGGGGGGGTCCGACGAGCTATTTTTGGCTTTTGCGCACATCTTTGCGGGGGGGTCAAAACGATAGTTGTACGTAAAGGCAAACCGCACGTACCGTATTTCTCTTTCTCTTTCTTTCTGTCTCTCTCTCTCTCTCTCTCTGTCTTTCTCTCTCTTCTCTGTCTCTCTTGCACTAGCACATGGACACGCCTGCTATGCCACGCCACGCAAACACACACACACACACACACACACGCACAAACACGCACCCCCACCCCCCCACACACACAAATGCAGGCCGACGCTTGGCGCAATGACCGTACGCACGAACACACACACACACACATGCACACACACACACATCCCCCCCCCACACACACACAAACACAGGCCAACGCTCGGCGCAACGACTGCACGCACACACGCACAAACACACACACACACACACACAAACGCAGGCCAACGCTCGGCGCAACGACCGCACGCACACACACATGCACACACACACACACACGCACCCCCCACCACACACACACAACCGCAGTCCGACGCTCGGCGCAACGACCGCGCGCACGGCAAGAATCGGGTCCCCCGTCATCCCCGAGTTCTACGCATGGGACAGCGATGCGCCCCTCGCGGTGTCGCTGCGCCTGCACGCCACGTCGGACCCGTACGACGTGCCAGCTGGCGCGATGCGGCGGTACGCTGCGCAGCTTACGCTGATCCGAAAGCGAGAGAACCACGGGGAGAAGGTACATGCGTGTGTCCGTGTGTGTGTGTGCGTGTGTGTGTGTGTGTGTGGTTGTCTGTGGGGGGGGGGGGTAAGGCTGGCGCGATGCGGCGGTATGCCATGCAGCTTACGCTGATCCGCAAGCGAGAGAACCACGGGGAGAAGGTGTGTATTCCAGGGTGAGCCCTGGACCCTTGGCCCGCGTGCGAGGGTGTGCGTGTATTGGGGAAGGGGGGGCTGGCCCGATGCGGCGGTATGCTGCGCAGCTTACGATGATCCGCAAGAGCGAGAACCATGGAGAGAAGGTGCATGCGTGCGTGCGTGTGTGTCTGTGTGTGTGTGTGTCTGTGTGTGTGTGTGTCTGTGTGTGGGGGTGAGGGGAAGGCTGGCGCGATGCGGCGGTACGCTGCGCAGCTTACGCTGATACCCAAGCGAGAGAAGCAATGGAGAGAAGGTGCATGTGTGCACATGTATGTGCGCGTGTGTTGGAGGGGAGAGGAGCTCGCGAAGGTTCCTGAGCACCAGAGTGCGTGAGCACCAACTCACGGGCGCCGGACACTCTCGCACTTCCACAAACGCACGCTGTTCTTACACGCAAACACGCACATACGCGCATGCACAGGTCCGCGACCCCATGCGCCACTTCCTGCTCGGAGACATGTGCATCAATGCACTCTCCCTCACACGCACGCGCACACACGCACACACACGCACACACACACACACACACATGCGCACACACATGCACACACGCACACACACACGCACAGGTCCTCGACCTCATGCGCCATTTCCTGCTCGGAGACATGCTCATCAACGCGGGGAGCCCATGCCAGCCGGACCTCTCGTTCCGCCAGTGGCTCATGTACTCTGGCGTGCTCGCGCGCACGATGGACCGCGACGACCGTGGGTGGGTGTGCAGGGTGCAGTTTGCAGGGTGCAGGGTGCAGGGTGCGGGGTGCAGTGTGCAGTGTGCAGTTTGCAGGGTGTGTGCAGGGATGGTGCAGGGTGCAGGGTACAGGGTGCAGGGATGGTGCAGGGTGCAGGGTGCAGGGATGGAGCGGGGATGGTGCAGGGTGCAGGGTGCAGGTGCTGGAGGAGGCTGGCTGAGAGAGGGAGGCTGACCGGCTGGCTGGCAGGCTTGCTGGCTGGCTGGTTGGCTGGCTGGCTGGCTGGCTGACTGGCTGCTTGGGCGCTGCTGGGAGTGCCGGAGGGGGGGCTGCACTGGTTGGCCTTTGTCTAAAGCCCTGCCCTGCCCTGCACTGCCCTGCACTGCCCTGCCCTGCTCTGCCCTGCCCTGCCCCGGCACCCCACCCACCGCCAAACCGCCTCCCAAAACAACCGACCCCTCTTTCCCCTCCCTCTACCCGCCCGCCTGCCCACCCGCAGCATCGTTGCGCCAGAGGTGTACGAGGTGTTCGACCAGATTGTCGCCGCCCTGGGCCTGCCGCCCGTGTCGAGCGCCGTCATGATCTCGACCGAGATGGGCGCGTCGCTGCGCCACACCACGAGGATCGGGGCGACGCCGCCGTGAGGCGCCCGCGTATGGCTGCCCAGCTGTTGTACTGGGCCAGCCGCCCGTGTCGAGCGCCACCATGATGTCGACCGAGATGGGCGCGTCGCTCCGCCACACGGCGAGAATCGGGGCGGCGCCGCCGTGAGGCGCCCGCTCATGACGACCAACTGGTCACGGAGCGACAGACGACCGGCCAGTGTGGATTTTGTTCTACGTCACAGCGACCTCCGTACCAAGAAGAAATCCCGAGGAACGAAGAGACTCGGGATTGGCTGCAGCAGAAGATGAAAGGGTGTCTGTCCACCCTGAGCCTGGCGTCCCCTCGCCGCCCCGCCGCCTGACGCCAGCAAAAGTACGTTCGCCTAGGCCTTCATTGGCGCTGTCCGCGGAGAAGAACATGGCGGGCAGCGGGGAGCGTGTGCCAGGGAGCGCAGGGGATACGGAATGCGCCGCGCGGGCGTGTGCTGTGCGAGTTTTTTGTGCGTTTGCGTGGGTGCCGATTGGCGTGATGCTGCTCGTACCCACGCTGCGGGCAGCCGCATCGTAGGTAGAGATAGGAGGGGCGCGTGTGTTGACAGTTCAGGAGAGGCCAATGTAAGAAGACAGTTAGCGTTTTGCTCCCTTGTGTCCCCCTTGTGTGCTTTCCGGTTTGTGCGCACCCGCAGTGATTCAAATTCCACGTCCACCCCTTGCTGCACGATCAGGGGGTGCACGCCACTTTCACAGGTACGCGCCCGGAGGCCCCCCGGGATGTGAGTAAAGGCCTAGACTGCACGTCAAGGGGTAACTCTACTAGGTAACATCCATCACTAGGAGAGCCCACAAGGCCACGCAGCGCACCAGCCCACCAGCTGGTGGATGCACGCCGGAAAGGCGAGCGACGCTTTGTGCTGCCCGTCCATGCAGCTCGAGTTCGCACCCACCGCTCCGTGCATGCTTGCACAGCACAGGCCAGTGCTTGCCTGTCGTCGGTGCTGAGGCTGGGCCACAGTGCACCTGCGCACACCAGGGACGCAATCAATCGCCAGGCTAGCCAGGAAGGTGCTCTTCATTCTGCGAGCCGCCTGTGCTCTGACGTTGAGACCTCGATCCTGGAGCGGAGCGACCTACGGCGCCGACTGGCGTAGAAGGAGTGGGAGAGGCGTTTTTGCATGTAGTAGCGCTGAAGTTGGAGGGGCTGCGCGTGCATCGAGACGACGCCTTCTCAGCAGGGTGGGGCAGCGTGTTCAGTGAAAAGCTCAAGGTGCAGTGCTCCCAAGCTGATTAGAAGGGCGGTGGTTGGTGTCCCGCCGTCACGGTAGGTTGCGGGCGAGTTCTCAGCACGCCCGGGCTTTACAGCGGGTTCAACGCGTATCGGGCGTAGGAGTGTCAGGCAGTGGGTGGTGCCAGGGTATCCAGTCATTAGCGCCCCCGCAGCCCCGGCAGACCCCGCTGCGGGGACAAACTGGGAAATTTGGGGGGAAACTGCGGGGGCGAACCGCGAGAATTTCGCTCAGAAAAGTGTGAAAGTCAAAGTCAAAGTCAAAGTCAAAGACGACTTTCACACTTTACCGCGAAAAAGACCCTCGTGCTGGGGCAATTCGGCATGTTCCCTGCTATGTTGCGGGGGCAAAAAGGACATTCTGGGTTTCCTTAATATCACCACTGAGGGTATCCATGGTCACAGCAATCTTTTGTATACTACAGACCAACTAACGGCCAACTACGGGCTACCAGTGCATCGCTGCAATGGCAGCGATCATGATCAAGACAGGCTGACCGTCTCAAGGTCACAGAGTGTGTGCTATTTTTATGACCAACAAGTAACAATACACGCCCTGCGTCAGGCGTGCCTATGCAAGCACCTTGCGGTGCTGCTGGCGGTGACGCTGCTGCTGGTGCTGCTGCTGCTGCTGCTGCGTGCGCGCGCCCGCAGCGCCCGCGGAATCCGCAGCAGCCTCGGTGGCTGCGCGCCGCGTGTGCCTGCTCTGGCGCTCCTGCGCCATGGCGCCTGCGCCCTTGCTGGTGGCGAGCTCCTCCGCCGTGTTGCCTGCGTCCTCGGGGGCCGGCTCCTGCGCCTGCATCTGCACCTGGCTGGCGTCCTCCTGCGCCATGGCGTCCGCGCCCTTGCCGGCGTGCTTGCGATGCTTGCGGGTGCGCTTGTGGCCCGTGCGGCTGCCGGTCTGCTCGGCCGTGGGAGGAGCGCCGCCGGCGGCGTCCATCTCGTCGGCGTGCGCGCGGCCCCTGCGAGCGCCACGCTGCTCCTCAGCCGGAGAGGCAGCATCGGGGCCGGCGGCGTCGGCGGCGTCGGCAGAATCAGCGTGCCGCCTGTTGTGCTTCTGCGCAGCGGCCCCCCCGTGCTGCTGCTCCTCAGCCGGAGAGGCAGCGTCGGCGTTGTCGGCGGCGTCGGCGTGCCGTCTGTTGTGCTTCTGCGCAGCAGCCCCTCCGTGCTCGCGCTGGCTCGCTGCGGGCCCGCCTCTGCTCTGCCATGTGTAGTCGTCGCCGCTGTAGTAGTAGTAGTCGCCACTGTAGTAGTAGCCGTAAGCACTGTAGTCGTACCAGCCGTACTCGTCACCAGGGGGGTACCGACCGAAGTCGCCACCTCCAGACGGGGGCGTGGCATACTCGTAGTCGTCAGCGTAGTAATAGTAAGAGGAATAGTAGTAGTCATAGTCGTAGTCAGGGGGGGTGGGCATCGGGGTGGGGCTGGGCGTGGGCCGGGGGTGGGCGTGGGCGTGGGCGTGGGCGTGGGCGTGGGCGTGGGCGTGGGCGTGGGCGTGGGCGTGGGCGTGGGCGTGGGAGTGGGCCGGGGCGTGGGCGTAGGCGTGGGAGTGGGCCGGGGGGTGGGCGTGGGCGTGGGCGTGGGCGTGGGTCTTGGGGTGGGCGTGGGCGTGAGAGTGGGCGTGGGCGTGGGCGTGGGGCGTGGGCGTGGGCGTGGGCGTGGGCGTGGGCGTGGGCGTGGGCGTGGGTCTTGGGGTGGGGGTGGGCCTAGGGGCGGGCGTGGGCGTGGGCTGCGGCACGGGCACCGGGACGGGGACGGGGACGGTGGCCTGTGCTGCGCTGAGTGCCTTGAACACGTTGAGTCGCCCGCCCGTGGTGCACTTGCCCTTGAGGCCGGGGAGCACGTCGACGTTGGACAGAAGGAAGGCTTTGACCTGCTGGGCTGTCAGCTCCGGTTTGAACGACCAGAGGAGGGCGGCGGCGCCTGTGTGTGTGTGTGTGTGTGTGTGTGTGTGTGTGTGTACGTGTGTGCATGCATGTTTGTGCACACACGCGGGGTGCAACCGCAGAGTACAACTGACCTGCAACGTGGGGGCACGCCATTGACGTCCCATCATACGTGTCATACTTGCTGCCAAGCACCGTCGAGTAGATGCCAACTCCAGGCGCAAAGAGGTGCACGTCGCGTGCGCCATAGTTGGACCAGCTTGGCACCTTTGGGCGGGCACAGGATGGAGGGAGAAGAGTGAGTGTCTGTGTTTGTGAGTGTGTGTGTGTGGCATGCACGCTGGAGGGAGAGCACAGAAGGGCGCAAATAGGTGCACGTCGCGTGCGCCATAGTTGGTACCAGCTTGGCACCTTTGGGGCGGGCGGAGGGAGAAAGAAGAGTGAGCAAAGAGGTGCACGTCGCGTGCACCATAGTTTGACCAGCTTGGCATCTTCGGGCGGCCACAAGATGGAGGGGGAAGGGTGAGCGTCTGTGTGTTTGTGAGTGTGTGTGTGTGTGGCATGCACGCTTGAGGGAGAGCAGAGAAGGGCGCAAACAGGTGCACGTCGCGCGTGCCATAGTTGGACCATCCTGAGACCTTTGGTTTGGGCGCACAGGAGGGAGAAGAGTGAGTGTGTGGGGTGGGGGGCGGGCGGGTGGGCACACTCGAGAGAGAGCACAGGAGGGAGGCAAAGAGGTGCACGTTGCGCGCGCCGTAGTTGGAACATCTTGGCGCTTTTTGGGGGGTGGGGGTGGGGGTGGGGGAGAGCAGGAAGAAGAGAAAATAAGAGTTAGGAGCCTCCTATAAGCTCTTCTCTCTAGACGGTACTAGTAAGTGACGAGGAGGGGAGGGGGGGCGCAGTTGGACCAGCTTGGCGCCTTTGGATTGAGCGCACAGGAGGTCCCAAAGGTCCGCGCCTTGTCGGTCGTGGGGTCGACGGCGGAAACATGGATAACCGACGCAATGGCCCTAAAACCCTTAACCAGAAACCCTAAGTTTACCCTAAAACCTAATCCCTAAAAACTAAACCCTCACCGCGAAAGGTCCACACCTTGTCGGTTCTGGGGTCGACGGCGGACACGCGGATGACCGACGGGATGGCGTACGCCCTTACCCTCAACACCAAACGCTAAACCCCAAACCCTTAATCCTAAACCCTAAACGCTTAACCCTAAACCCGCCCACACACCTTATCGTTTTTGGGGTCGACAGCCGACACATGGATGACCGACGGGAGTGCGTAGGAGCCCGGGTATGAAGGCGTGCGCGATGTGTCGGTGCCCTCGTTGCCCGAGGCGACGATGAAGAGACCGCCGGCGGCCTCGCTTAGCAGCATCTCATCGAGCAGTGCTTGATTGGCGTCGGCACCGCCCCATGAGTTGGACGTGATCTTAGCGCCCTGCGTGCATGTGTGTGTGTGTGCGTTTGTATGTGTGTGTATGTGTGTGCATTTGTGTGTGTGTGTGTGTTTGTGTGTGTGTGTGTGTGTGTGTGTGTGCTGCAGTCCCATGAGTTGGAGGTGATATTGGCACCCTGTGTGCGTGTGTGTGCTTGTGTGAGAGGGTGTGTGTGTGTGTGCGTGTGTGCGTGTGTTTGCGTGCATGCTTGCATGCGTGTGTGTGTGTGTGTGCATGTGTGTGTGAAATGCGTCTGTAAAAATCCACCATCATCCTCACCTGCTGCCTACACCACTGAATGCCCTATCGGCCTGCGCGCGTCGTGCACATCCACATAAACGCTCGGCGGCGTACGTGCATGTGTAGCATGTGTGCGTGCGTGCGTGTGTGTGTGTGTGTATGTGTGCGCATGCGTGTGTGTGTGTGTGTGTGTGTCATACACGACTGTAGCCAATCCACCATCAGCATCACCTGCTGGACCCTAACCCTAAACTCTTAACCCTAAAACCCTAAAACCCTAAACCCTAAACCCTAAAACCCTAAACCCTAAAACCCTAAACCCTAAAACCCTAAACCCAAAAACCCTTAACCCTAAACCTCACCTGCTGCCTGCACCACCGAATGCACTCAATCGCATCGGAGTCGTAGCCTTCCCCATTCTTGTCCTGCGTGTGTGGGGGGGGGGCGCGGGTGTGCGTGTGTGTGTGTGTGTGTGTGTGTCTGGCCAATGCACAGTCCGTCGAATGTCCATCTTGGCGTGTTAGACCTTGTGTGTGAATGTTCGTGTGCGTGTGTGTCTGTGTGTGTGCATGGGTGTGTGAGTGCATGCATGTGTGCGTGTGCATGCGTGTGTGCGTGTGAAAGAACAAACTCACCATGAAGCGACACCCCAGAGTTTGTTTGGTTGTGTATGTGTGTGAGAGAGAGATAGCGTGTGTGTGCGTGTGTGTGTGTGTGTGTGTGTGTGCATGCGCGTGTGTGTGCGTGTGCGTGTGTGCATGCGCACGTGTGCATGCTTGCATGTGGGCAGGCGTGTGTGTGTGTGTGTGTGTGTGTGAGCAAGAGACATAGTGTGGGTGGGTTTGTCCGTTGTGCAAGGGAGCACACCCACCATGAAGCGGCAGCCCAGCAGCTTGGCCCCCCACGACACACCAGCGACGCCCGCGGCGTTGTTGCCCACGCCAGCGATCGTGCCTGTATGGGGCGTATGTGTGTGTGTGTGTGTGTGTGTGTGTGTGTGTGTGTGTGTTCGTGCATGCGTGCACGCTCACCAGTACAATGCGACCACTGGCTGCCACCTGCAATTATGCTTTGCAGACTGGGGTCCTCTACCACCAGCCACCTCAGTAAGGCGCCCGGGCTCCACACACCGAGCATGGGTCTGAAAACGCCCTACGAGGCGTCCCTGACTGGAACGTCCATCTTGCCGAGTCACTTCGTTCCTCGGGGCTGGCTGCAGCAGAAGATGTTTCTGCAACAGCTGTTCTTTACTAGGCTGCCACTGAGTTGTGCTGAGTTGGTGTAGGAGACGACAATGAAACGGCGAATTGGCAGAATTTGTATTATCTGTTACTCGTGTCGCTCGCCCGGTGCAGGATGTGTGAACTGACTGTTATACAGAAAAGGTGTCACACTGAGTTCTGCCTCTCCGTGCTGCCTCCCCGCCTGGCGCCAGAAAACGTACTATCGGCCAGGCCTAGCGTGGGTGATGGACGCATTGCAGTGGTGTCATTAAGGAAACCAAGAATGTCCTGTTTGCTCCCGAAGGAGGCGATTTTTGCGGAAAGTGTGGAAAATGCGAATTTTCACACTTTCCAAAGCGAAATTCTCGCGAGTCGCCCCCGCAGTTTCCCCAAAATTTCCCGGTTTGACCCTGCAGCGTGGGCTGCGGGGGCTGCGGGGGCACTAGTGACACCACTGACGCATCGCCCGAGGCGGAGCGTGCTGCTCCGCGAGTCTTGCACGCGAGTGTTGCACGCTCACCCGAACAGTGTGAGCCATGGCCGTCCTGGTCCATCACGGCCGCGCCCTGCTTGTTGGAGAGAGCGTCGTACCTGGCGACCGAGGGTGTGAGTGTGTGTGTGTGCGTGTGTGTGTCTGTGTGTGTGCGCGTGTGTGTGTTTGGTTTGAGTCCGCTCACGGCCGCGCCCTGGCATTTGTCGACTATTCTAAAGCTTACGATTGCATAAACCGCGCGGCACTGTGGAGAGTCCTTAGATTATATAGTGTTCATCCGCACATTATTGATCTGTTGGAGGATCTTCACACCAACACCGCAGCTGCCGTGCGGCTGGCTGGGAAAATCGGGCACGAATTCCCCGTGTCGTCTGGTGCGACAGGGGTGCGTCATTGCTCCTGTGTTGTTCAATGTTTTTATTGACCACATAGTGAAAAAGGCGCTAGACATGATGCCAGAGGGGGCTGGCGTGTCAGTCGTAACCCGAGCCGGCGGCTCTGTGTTGTCGTCGTCGGTTGAGCGTATAGTAATGCTGATGTATGCCGACGATTTATTTTTGTTCTCGCATGACCCAGCTCAGTTGGCGCTTATGCTGAAAATCCTTGACAAAGTGTCCTCTAGCTTTGGAATGCAAATAAACGCCGCCAAGACAGAAGTGATGATTTTGCCAGCAGATTTTGTCGCGGATCTGCCCACGTTTGCGCTGACTGGTGGTGAAGTGAAGACCGCCTCTGCATTTAAGTATCTAGGGAGTTGGATAACCCAGAGTGGTGGTGTGGAAAAGGAGATCGGTGTGCGTGTCGGTCGCGCGTGGGCGTGTTTGCGTCTTTTGATAAGATTTGGGCCAGCAAGAAGATGCAAGTGCAGTCTAAGATGCGGGTTAACAACACTTTCGTGCTGCCCCACTTTCTGTACAGCTGCGAAACATGAGCCCCTACTAAAACACAACTGACTCGATTGGAGGTTGCCCACTCTAACTGGCTTCGTCGCATTCTGGGCGTGCGCCTGGTCGACCGCACAGATTAACTTATATTCGGCAGGCGTGCG
>VFSX01000040.1:407500-432500 GCA_016618255.1 Chlamydomonas sp. UWO 241
TTTGAGTCCCTTCATGGCCGCGCCCTGCTTATTGGAGAGAGCGTCGTACCTGCGACCGAGGGTGTATGTGTGTGTGTGTGTGTGTGTCCCCCCCCCCCCTGTCCCCCCCCCCAAAACTTCTGAACCCTACGAAAACGACGCCCGTCCACCCACCCGATGGACAAGTGCATGTTTGCCTCGAGGTCGGTGTGGTTGTAGTTCATGTCCAGAACCCTAAACCGTGCACCACCAATGCGTTGCTGTCACTAGCTGGGTGGTGGAGGGTGGATCTAAGGACCCAGTGCCTTGTCTAGGTCCAGTGCGTGGGCGCATGTGGGGGGTAACCCTCTCCCCTACCAGGTAGCCAGCCAGTTCCCCACTGAAACGAGTTTAAGGTGTCGGGCGTTAGCGCCAACACAGGTCTTATAAATCATTACTGGTGTCACACAGACTGCACTATCCATCATCATCAAACGCTTAACCCTTAACCCTTAACCCTTAACCCACCCGATCAGCGGGTGCATGTTTGCCTTGAGGTCGGGGTGGTTGTAGTTGATGCCTCCGTCGATGACGCACACGATGGGCGACGACGATGACGACGCTCCCGTGTGGATGTCCCACGCCTGCAGGGGTCGTGGGGTGTAGGATGGGGGTTTGGGGGTTTAAGGATTTAGGTTTAAGGGTTTAGGGTACATGTTTTCGGTTGTAGAGTTAGAGAGTGGTGAGTGCCGCTGTCGATAACACACACGATGGGCGATGACGCGGATGACGCATCCGTGTGAATGTCCCACGCCTGCGGATAGTTTTGGGGGTTGGAGGTTTTGGGTTAAAGGTTCAGGGTTTGGGGTTAGGGTGTTTGATGCCTCCATCGGTGATGCACACGATGGGCAATGATGAGGACAACGCGCCCGTGTGGATGTCCCACGCCTGCGGGGGTAGTGGGGTTTGGGGTTCAGGGTTTAGGGCCTTGGCTTTAGGGCCTTGGGTAGGCTTGGGGTCGCCTTGGGGATGTCTCGTCTTCCCGGGGCTGCATGCCGCATTGCCTAGGTTAGGCAAAAAAGCTTGCCAGCCGCCAGTAGTGAATGGACCTCAGGATTGCACGAACCACTCAGAACAAGACACACTTTCCCACCTGCGGCGCCTTGGTGCCCTCCACCGCCGTGCTACTACCTGCTGCATGCACCCAGGGTACCCTTGGCCACCTCAGCAATGGCTGAACCCCATCAGCAATGAATGAACTCCATCACCCGCCCATGCCCATGCCCATGCCCCCCAGCACGACTCCCACCTGTGGCGCCTTGATGTCCTCCATCGCAGCGCGGATTGACGCCCAGCCAGAGTCATTGGGCAGCGTGTTGCGGTGGCGCTTGTGATCGACCTCCACCTCCAGGCCTGGGTGTTGGGACGGGAGGAGGTTTTTGTGCTGTGGTAGCAGGCGTAGGCGCAGACGAATGTTGCGAGTGCGTGTGTTGTGTCGTGCACACGCGTGTGAGTGCGATTCTGATGACATCCCGGGTCCCGGGTCCCGGGTCCTGAGTGTTGGGGAGGGGGGGAGGGGGGGGTGGCACTGAGTCAGCAGGCGCAGATGCAGACGACTGTTGAGAGTGCGTGCGTTGGGCCGTGCACATGCGCGCGCACGAGTGTGATTCTGGTGACCTCCAGGGTCCTGTGTGTTGAGGAGGGGGAGAGGGGGGAAGAGGGGGGGGGGGCTGAGCCAACAGGCGCAGGCACAGATGACCATTATGAGTGTGTGCGTTGGGTCATGCACGCGCGCGTGGGTGCGATTCTGGTGACATCCAGGGCCCTGGGTGTTGAGGAGGGGGAGAGGGGGGGGGGGGGGGCGGGAGCACTGAGTCAGCAGGCGCAGGCGCAGACGATCATTGCAAGTGCGTGCATTCGGTTGCACACACACGCGCGTGTGGGGCGTGTACGCCCGTCCGTACGTACACGCGCGCGTACCGTGTGTGTGTGTGCTGTGTTAGCTGGCAACCGTTGCCATTGCCGTTATTGGGTCGTGCACACGCGCGTGTGCAGTGCGTGGCACGGCGGCCGCCCGCACACATGCACGCGTACGTACCGTTTGCCTTAAGCTGCTCCACCACGTCGCTGATGTCGTCGTCAGAGTCAACCTCCACGCGGCGCCAGCCCTTCCCGCCAGCGCGCCGGACGCCCCTCGCGCCGCCAAACTGCTTCGTGCAGGCGCGCTGGATCTGGGCGTCGTCGTCGTCGTCATCGGTAGTGTCCTCGTCAGCGGCGGCGGTGGCGTCCTGGGCGCTCTGCTGCTTGCGCTTGTTGCGCACAAGCAGGCGCTTGGTCTGCGCGTGTAGACGGGGGGAGGGGGGGGTGCAGGGGTTTGTGCGCAGGGAGGTAGCGTCCCCGTCAGCGGCGGCGGCGGCGTCATGGGCGCGCTGCTTGGTGCGCTTGTTGCGCACGAGCAGGCGCTTGGTCTGCGGGTGCAAAGGGGGGATGAGGTCAGGGCATCAATGAAAAGGAGCAGGTTTGGGGGGCGTCTCCGTCAGCGGCGGCGGTGGCGTCCTGGGCGCTCTGCTGCTTGCGCTTGTTGCGCACGATCAGGCAGGCGCTTGGTCTGCGCGTGTAGACGGGGGGAGGGGGGCATGCAGGGTTTTATGCGCAGGGAGGTGGCGTCCCCGTCAGCGGCGGCGGCAAAGTCCTGGGCGCTCTGCTGCTTGTTGCGCATGGTGCGCACGAGCAGGCGCTTGGTCTGCGGGTGCAAACGGAGGAAGGGGGGGGATGCAGGGGTTTATGCGCAGGGAGGTAGCGTCCCCGTCAGCGGCGGCGGTGGCGTCCTGGGTGCGGTGCTTGGTGCGCTTGTTACGCACGGGCAGGCGCTTGGTCTGTGCGTGTAGACGGGGGGAGGGGGGGGATGTAGGGGTCTGTGCGCGGGAGGTGGCGTCCCCGTCAGCGGCGGCAGCAGCCACCTGGGCGCTCTGCTGCTTGTTGCGCTTGTTGCGCTCTGCTGCTTGCGCTTGTTGCGCACGAGCAGGCGCTTGGTCTACACGTGCAGACGGGGGGAGGGGGGGGATGCAGGGGTTTGTGCGCATGACGGTGGCGTCCCTGTCAGCGGCGGTGGCAGCACTCTGGGTGCACTGCTGCTTGCGCTTGTTGCGCACGAGCAGGCGCTTGGTCTGAAGATGCACATGGGTGTGGGGTCGGGGGCCTGATGTACACGAGCAGGGAGGTGTTGCCCCCATCAACGGCGGCGGTGGCGTCCTGGGTGCGCTGCGTGTTGCACTTGCTGCGCACGAGCAGGCGCTTGGTCTGCGCGTTCAGACAGGGCGGGGGGGGGAGGGGGGGTGCAGGGGTTTGTGCGCAGGGAGGTAGTGTCCCCGTCAGCGGCGGCGGCGGCGTCCTGGGCGCTGTGCTGCTTGCGCTTGTTGTGCACGAGCAGGCGCTTGGTCTGCAGATGCACATGGGGGGGGATGCAGGGGTTTGTGCGCATGACGGTGGCGTCCCCGTCAGCGGCGGTGGCAGCACTCTGGGTGCACTGCTGCTTGCGCTTGTTGCGCACGAGCAGGCGCTTGGTCTGCATGCACATGGGGGTGGGGTCGGGGGCCTGATGTACACGAGCAGGGAGGTGTCGCCCCCATCAACGGCGGCGGTGGCGTCCTGGGTGCGCTGCGTGTTGCACTTGCTGCGCACGAGCAGGCGCTTGGTCTGCGCGTTCAGACGGGGCGGGGGGGGAGGGGGGGTGCAGGGGTTGGTGCGCAGGAAGGTAGCGTCCCTGTAAGCGGCGGCGGCGCCCAAGGCGCTGTGCTGCTTGCGCTAGTTTGCACGAGCAGGCGCTTGGTCTGTGCGTGCAGACGGGGGGGGGGGGATGCAGGGGTTTGTGCGCAGGGAGGTAGCGTCCCCGTCAGCGGCGGCGGCGGCGTCCTGGGCGCTGTGCTGCTTGCGCTTGTTGTGCACGAGGAGGCGCTTGGTCTGCGGGTGGGGGGGTCGGGTCGGGGGATTGATGTAGAGGAGCAGCAGGGGATTGTGCCGGGGGGGGGGGGGGGGTAGGGGGAGGGGGGGGGAGCTGGGTGCACAGCAGCAGGGGGGGCTTCACGGGTGACTTGCATGGCATGGCACCGCGTGACAACACACACATGCATAATCCACAGGCAGGCAGCGCCCCCTTCCTTTGCATCCCACCTCCTTTACGTTGGCGGCGATGACTGCGGAGCCGAGCAGCAACGCCGCGAGGAGGAGGAGCGCAGCGCTCGCGTGGTGCGAGCGCCGCAGCATGGGGGCGAGTTGCATGCCTCCAGACAGCGGTTGTGTTTGTGCTAGGGGTGGTGTGTGTGGTGTTAGTCGGGGTAGCGATTGGAAAGTAGTGGCGTGAGGCTTTATGCGTGCGTGCCCATCCTTCGGCCTTCGGTGGGGGCGTGTGGCAAGCAACACCAAAATGGCAGCTTCCTTCCGTACAAACTTAGTACGCCCAGGACGGCAGCTTCATCGTCGTGGAGAGGTGCCGCGCACGCGTTGGTTATCGTGGCGGCATAGTGGCATAGTCGGAGCTGCCTGGTGGCCTCCTACCTAGCTGGAAGTATCTGCTGGACTCCCCTCCCTAGTGTGGGTGGCGCTACCGTGTGCTACTTTTGATGATGTTTGGTTACAATCCACTTCTGGCGGTCACACGTACGGTTCCAAAGCTCCAGTGGGACTTAGAGAAACAAGGCTCAAGGCCCACAAAAGGTCAAGCTACAAGTAGCCCACGGTAACGCCATCCACACTTGGTGGCGGGCGCCAAGCAAGCAGCACCACTGTGCAGGCTGCACACCCAGCCCCTCAAATGGCCAGAGGGCGGACCCAAGGTATAAAACCATGAAGGGACCAAAAAGCCCTCCCCCAGACCACCGGAAGCGGGGCTAGTAGCACACCCGCCGCAGCACTCTACTCAGCGACCACACCGCACCCGCCACCGCACGCGTGTGGCGCCACCTCCACTTTTGTAGCTTTACCTTTTGGTGGGCCTTGTGCCTGCTGTCTGATAGTCCTGCTGGAACGTCAGGATTAATTGTGACCGCCGGCAGTGGATTTGTAACACTACTCTCTCTGGGTGGCGTGGTGGTGTCCGCGTCGTTCCTCAGCGCCAAGCCTGCTGGCAGTGGCTTCATTGTGGAGCCGCGCTGGGTCTGCGTGCTGTGTGTGCGCGTCACCGCGACGCCTGGCCAACACCGTCGTGCGCTCCTGCGCTCCTTCGCTCCCAGTCGGCTGCCATTTTCGACGTCCTCAGTGACCGCGAGGAGGCGCAGCACCGGGCGCTTTCTTCGCCGCCGTGGCCGCGGGACAGCGGGCGCAGTTCCACCGCGCGCACCTCGTGATCGACGGTGAGTAGGCGCCTGCACCTGCTTGCTAGCTGCACCCTCCTGGGTGTGTGTGAGGGGAGGCCCTATCACAGCCTCATCATCTGATCCGCGCAAGTGAACGCGGTCATACTGGCTGAGGCGGTCGGGGGTGCGCCTCAGGCGGTGGTGGGCGCCTAAAGCGGTCGGGGTGGCACCTGACGCGGTTGGGATGACGCCTAAGGATGCGCATGAGGCGATCAGGGGTGCGCCTGAGGCGACGCCTGAGGCGGTCGGCGCGCCTGAGGCGCCGCCTGAGGCGCCGCCTGATCCGTGCAAGTTAATGCGCCGCCTTTTGCGCCGCCTCAGGCGTTGGGAATGTGGTAGGGCTGCACCCTCCTGGGTGTGTGTGAGGGGAGCTGGCGCCACACGCGTGCGTTGGTGGGTGCTCTGTGGGTGAGAGTAGGGTGTAGTCAGCAGACAGTGGTGGTTTGATGCAGGAGATGATGGCTCTGCACCTCCTTCCTACCTCCACCTGCAATGCTCTGGGTGTGTGTTAGGGGAGGCGGCGCCACACGCGTGCGCTGGTGGCTGTGTTGTGGGTGCGAGTTGGGTTTAGTCAGCGGGTGTGCCTGCGAGCCCCGCTTCCGGTGGCTTGAGGGAGGGGCCTTTGGTCCCTTGCAGGTTTTAAGCTTCGGCCTCGTGCGCGTTGTCGCCCGCGTACGCTCTCCATCCACAGGAGGGTTTGTGTGGTGCCTACCTTGGATAGAAGGATCTTGGTTCCGAACTGCCAAATCGTATCTGATCTTATTTTAGCAGTGTGTGAAATCCGTGGCTCGGTGGCCAAGCTGGCTGGCGGCGGCGTCGTGTCCGCGTCGTTCCTCAACGCCAAGCCTGCCGTTGGTGGCATTGGTGTGGAGCCGCGCGCGGGCGGTGTGTTGCGTGTGCTCTTCACCGTGGCGTCTGATGCCGTGGCTGATGTGGTCGTGCGTAACCGCTGCTGCCTGAGCGGCGTGGACCCGTCGGCTGCGGTTTTCGACGTCCTCAGTGACCGCGAGGAGGCGCAGCACCGGGCGCAGTGGCCCGCTTTCGTCGCCGCCAAGGCTGCGGGCAAGCGGGCGCAGTTCCACCGCGCGCGCCTCGTGGTTGACGGCGAGCGGGTGGCTGCACATGTTTGCTAGTTGGCATCCCCTCTGGGGGTGTGTTGAAGGGGAGGTGGCGCCACACGCGCGCAGTGGCGGGTGCGGTGTGGTCGCTGAGTAGAGTGCTGCGGCGGGTGTGCTACCAGCCCCGCTTCCAGTGGTTGGGGGGAGGGCTTTCTGGTCCCTTCATGGTTTTATACCTTGGGCCCGCCCTCCGGCCACTGGAGGGGTTGGGTGTGGAGCCTGCACTGTGGTGCTGCTTGCTTGGCGCCCGCCACGACGTGGTTGGCGCTACCGTGGGCGGCTTTTGTAGCTTGACCTTTTGGGTGGGCCTCGTGCCTGCTCTCTTAAGTCCCGCTGGAGCTTTGGAACCGAACGTGTGACCGCCGGCAGTGGATTGTAAAACAACTTCATCATCATGTGTGGCTATGGGGTACCGTACCACTTACTTTCCACACAAATTCATCATTTATGCAATCTCTGGCCCGAACTCTCCATTCCGACTCCACGAGAAACAAACGAAAGGCGCCCCAGACCCATTTAAACCCCACGACGCCGGCCACAGCGGTGCCCTTGCGGGGGTGCTCGCTGTGGTGCAGGCGCAGGCGCAACAGATTGCGTCCCTGGTGGATGTGGTGAGCCTCCTGGCGAGCCGCGTCCCTGGGGCGCCCATGCAGATGCCGCATGCAGAGCCCGCCCGCGCGCGGGCCGGCCATGCGGCCCACAGTGCGGCGCCCCGCGCTGCGCCTGCTGCCGAGGCTGCTCAGCCTGCCCGGCCCGCTGCTGCTGCCGCCCCTGTGGCGTCGGCGGGGGGGGGGGCCGGCAACGGAGCGGCCTGCGTCGGGCGCCTCGCGTGCCGCATCTGCGCGCGGCCCCTCCCGCCGGGGGGGCTGCCTGCGCGTGTGGGCGACACGTCGCTGCGCCGCAGCTTCGTGCTGTCCATCCCGGTGGCACGCGGCGCCAACTGGTTCCTCGCGGGCGGTGGCAGGCGGATGGATGAAGAGGAGGCGACGGCGGCGGCGGCGGAGCGGATCGCTGCAGCTGCCGAGGACGGCACCAGCCTGCCCGTCCGCCTGGCTACGGATGTCGTGCGCTTCCTCTACGGCGGCACCGGCCGGCGGGAGCCGGCTGATGGTGGCGTCGTGTCCGCGTCGCTCCTCAACGCCAAGCCTGCCGTCGGGGGCATCGGCGTGGAGCCACGCGGGGGCGGTGTGCTGCGTGTGCTCTTCACCGTGGCGTCTGACGCCGTGGCCGACACTGTCGTGCGCTGGCGCCACGAGCTGCGCCGCTGCGTGGACTCGACTGCAGTCTTCGACGTCCTCAGTGACCGCGAGGAGGCGCAGCACCAGGCGCTGTGGCCCGCTTTCCTCGCCGCCAAGGTTGCGGGGAAGCGGGCGCAGTTCCACCGCGCGCGCCTCGTTGTTGACGGCGAGCGGGTGCCTGCACCTGCTTGCTAGATGGCATTCCCTCTGGGGGTGTTTTTGAAGGGGAGGTGGCGCCACACGCGTGCGGTGGCGGGTGCGGTGTGGTCGCTGAGTAGAGTGCTGCGGCGGGTGTGCTACTAGCCCCGCTTCCGGTGGTCTGGGGGAGGGCTTTTTGGTCCCTTCATGGTTTTATACCTTGGGTCCGCCCTCTGGCCATTTGAGGGGCTGGGTGTGCAGCCTGCACAGTGGTGCTGCTTGCTTGGCGCCCGCCACCAAGTGTGGATGGCGTTACCGTGGGCTACTTGTAGCTTGACCTTTTGTGGGCCTTGAGCCTTGTTTCTCTAAGTCCCACTGGAGCTTTGGAACCGTACGTGTGACCGCCAGAAGTGGATTGTAAAACTCTCATCATCATGACGGCGATGGAGGATGGCAACGGCCGGCTGATGGTGATGGATATCACGTGGGGTGGTGGGGGCGCGGGCGGTGGGGGTGGGGGAGCTGGAGGTGGGGGAGCTGGGCGGCTGCGCCTCGTCAATGCGTACCTGCCGGCCTCGCAGCCGAACCGGCCAGCGGTGCAGGCGGCGTTCATCGAGGAGCGCATCCGACCGCTTGCTGCTGGCCAGACGCACCTCGTGCTCGCAGGCGATTTCAACTTTGTCGAGAGCCCGCGTGACCGCGCTCGCTCTGAGGGGCCCCTCGAGTGGCGCGACCGCACCCCGGCGGCGGCGATGGCAGCGCTGGAGGAGGACTCCCCGCTCCGTGACGCGTACCGCCTCATCCACCCCATGCAGAGGGGGTACACCTTCAGTGCGTATAATGCACAGGCGCGGCTCGACCGCCTCTACGTGTCGATGGCCCTCGTGCCACGCGTCCTCGGGTGCGACGCGGGCGAGTCGGGCGGGTCGGATCACCGCGTTGTGGCAATGCACCTCTCCCCCTGGTGCCAGAGTCGCGCGGGCCGGGGCGGCCGCGTGTGCGTGCCCATTTCTGGGCTGATCGTGACTTGGCCGATGGGTTCAGGGCATGGTTTGGTCGGGAGGCAGCGGGGGCGCCCACCCATGGCCACACGGAGCTCATGCGGTGGTGGCAGGCTTTCAAGCCGCGTCTGGCTCGCGAGGCCCGCCGTCTCGACTGCGACCTGGGTCGGCGGCGAGATGCTGTGTCGGTGGAGGTGACCCGGCTGCGTGCAGACCTGCAGCGAGCGCGCGCGGCCGTTGAGGCGGGGCGCGATGGGCTTGCGGAGCTCGCCGGGCTCTATGCGCTGCAGCGGCGCCTGGACGCGGCGGTGCGGCGGTACGCTCCAGCCCCGCCCGCCTGTGTGCGGCCGGGAGAGCGCGTTTCCGGGGGCATGGCGGCAGCCTTCCGCAAGCCAGCGGCAGCACGGCGCGTCGCCGCCCTCAGAGATGCGCGTGGCATCCTCGTCACTGATGGCAGGGGAATGGCTGACATCATGGCTGATGCCGTGGCGGCGGTCTCACGGCCGCCACCGCCATCCCCCGCTGATCGGGAGGCTGTGCTGGGGGCGGTGCGTGCGCACTCGCCGCGCGTGCCGCAGGCGGTGGCGGATGCAGCCGGCGCGCTTGTTGTCACACCCGCCGAGGTGCGGGCGGCGGCCACCCACTCCAAGCCTGGCACCGCCCCGGGCCCGGATGGCATCCCA
The DNA here is from genome assembly GCA_016618255.1 of Chlamydomonas sp. UWO 241. Taxonomy (NCBI): domain Eukaryota; kingdom Viridiplantae; phylum Chlorophyta; class Chlorophyceae; order Chlamydomonadales; family Chlamydomonadaceae; genus Chlamydomonas; species Chlamydomonas priscui. The sequence goes on from VFSX01000040.1 coordinate 416,988, forward strand.
GTGGATGTGTGGCGGAAGCTGGGCGAGCCAGCCTTTGAGCTTCTGGCGGCGGTCTTCACCGCGGTGGGAGCTACGGGTGGGACGCCGCCTGGTTTTCTCGACGGCGTCGTTGCCTCAATCTACAAGGCCAAGAACGCTGCGGATGCGGCAAACTACCGCCCACTCACCATGCTGGGCTCCGACTACCGCATCCTCGCCAAGGTGCTGGCGACGCGGTGGACGCCCCTGCTCTCTGCGGTGGTGGGGCCGGAACAGACCGCTTTCCTCGCTGGCCGCCGCATCTCGGACAATATCTTCCTCACGCAGATGCTGCCTGGCCTGCTGGCTGCCAACGCGGCGGAGGGCGTGGGGCCGACGGGTGCAGCGCTGGCGCTCCTGGACTTCCGCAAGGCATACGACACCATCGACCGTGGCTTCCTCATTGCGGTCATGGAGGCGGTGGGCGTCGGCGACGGCGTGCTGGCGTGGACCCGCACCATCCTCACGCACACGTACGCGTCGGCCGAGGTCAACGGGTTCATCTCTGCGCCGGTATGTAGTATGCGGCGGGCGTGCGCCAGGGCTGCCCCGCCGCGCCAGCCCTCTTCCTGTTCCTGAGGCATGCGCTCGCATGCTTCCTGCGCACATGCCCGGCAGTGGGGGTCGAGGTCGTGCCTGGCTGCCGAGTGACCTGCCCCCAGTACGCTGACGACTGCATGCCCCTCCTCCGGTCGTGTGCGCCGGCTGACGTCGCTGCACTGGTGGAGACGATGGCGGTGTTTGGCCGAGCGACGGGCCTTGTCCTCAACATCGGCAAGTGCGGCATCCTGCCCCTGGGGTCGGCGGGGGAGGGCCTGCTGGCGGGTGCCGAGGTTGCTGGGCTGCGCGTGCTGGACGCGGGCGTGTCGCTGGGGGTGCCCGTCTCTGCCGGCTTGCCGCCCCAGGAGGGCGTCACCGGGGTGTGCCGTGAGAGGCTTGCGGCCGCGTATACCAAGCTCGCGCGCTTCCCCATGTCGGCGTTTGGCAGGGGGCACGCGGCGGCGACGTACGGGGTCTCCCGCATCCTGTTCCGGGCGGTGCACTGTGGCATGACTCCGGAGGCCGAGAGGGTGCTCTCCCGGTGGACGGCTACTCTGGTGGACAGGAGCGTGGGGCCGGACCCGCCGGCAGAGCTGCCGCGGTGGGCCTCTTCGGTGCCTGGTGCGCCTGCTGCGATGCTCCTGGGGCGACCGGCGCATGGTGGTTTTGGGGCGCCGGCGTGGCGGGAGATCGTGCACGGGCAGTGGGCCGTCCACCTCGCGTGCCTGTTTGGGGCGTGGGCGGCAGGCGCCCCCCATCTCCTGCTGCCGGCCCCACGGGCCGGCGGTGGCGGCGGGGCTGGCGGCAGTGGCGGCGGTGGCGGCGGCGGGACACAGCCGGAACAGCAGCCCGCGCCCCCGGCCCAGCCGGCATGGCAGCCGCTCATGGTGGAGGCGGTGCACCGCCTGTGCCCGGAGGCCCACCCGAGCCTCTTTGTGCTTATGGCTGGCCTCGCGCCCAGGGCCGGCGCCCTCCCGGACGGCCTTATTGGTGAGTGCGTGGACCCGGCTGTGAGGGCGGCGCTCTTGGCTGGGCCGATGAGGCGCATGCTCGATGGGGTGCAGGCCCTGGGGCCGGTGGCGCGCATCACGGGGCGCGTGCAAACAGCTGAGCTGTGGGGGGCGGAGGCGCCGCTCTGGGCTAACCCCCTCCTCCAGCTGGAGCTGCCGGCTGCGCAGCGGTCGGTACAGTGGCGGGAGCCCACTGGGGATGCGGCAGGGCATGCGCTCTTCAGCCCGACCGATGCGGCACGCTGGCTGGTGGACGGCCTGGCCCGCGTGCGCGACGCCCTCCCCGGCATGCGGACGGTCACGGACCTGTGCGTGCTGTGGGCGTGGCTCGCTGCTGTCGCCATGGTGCGCAGCACACGCACGGTTGACCACGCCTGCCTGAGGGTGTACGCTGCTGCGGATCCGGCGCGCGCGCGGCTCGTGCTGGGGCAGATACGCGCGGCGCTGGCGTGCGGCGCTTATGACGGGGGCAATGTCTGGAGGGCAGTCCTGTGCCGCGCCCTTTTCCCAGAGGTGCCGCCGCCAGTGCCGGGGTGTGTGCCAGACCTGCTGTGCGTGCGGCGCACGCTCGACCCCCTGTTCACGGCAGTGGCGGTCGTGCTTGCGGCGCTGCCCCCAGCCTGGGTCGAGGCGGCGGCTGGTGGAGCTGCCCTCACTGTGCTCTGGCCGCTCCGTCACTTCCAGCCCCTCCCCCAGGCGGGCGAGCGCGCTGCTGTGGTGGAGATCCTGCAGCTGGTTGGGTGGAAGCTGCCGAGTGTCATCACGCCGGCTGGCTGGCAGCGTGGGCGGCCTGGCCTCCGATCCACAGCTGCCCAACCTGCTCCCCTACCTGGGGGGGGCGGCGCCGCGGGCGAGCCCCGATGGGTTGGGTTTGCGCACGGCCCGGGTGTGGTGGGGAAACTGACGTGCAAGCTGGCGGTGGCGCTTCAACTGCGGGCGGTTGTGGACGAGCGGCGAGTGCGGCGGGCAGCCACGGTGGAGGCGGCTCTGGCGCTGGACCACGGGCCGCACGGGGGCCCCCGCGCGACCGACGCGCAGGTCTTCGCGGGGCTGCGCGGCCTGGAGGCGGCGGTGCCGACACTGTGGCGGATGCCGCTCCTCAACGCTCGCAAGGAGCCCATCTGGCGGCTGTGGGTGAGTGGTTTTCACAAGCAGGCTGCACTAGGCGTGCCCGAGTGCCCCTGCGGGTGGCGGTGCCGTGATGAGGACGGGCCGCCGGCGACGGCGTGGCGTGCGCACAGCTTCTGGGGGTGCCCGGTGGCGGAGGCGGTGGTGGTGGCGGCTGCTGCTGCCCTCCCTGCTCCTACGCCGATCATCACGTGCTGCCAGGTGTGGCTGCTGCAGCCTCCCGCTGGGGTGCGTGCTGGTGTGTGGGCGGTGGTGGCAGCGCTCGTGGTGGACGCCATGGAGCGAGGCCGCCGCCACTTGTGGCGCATTACGTGCCCGCGTGATGGTGTGCAGCCCCCTGCTCGCTCGGTGGCGGTTGAGCGGGCGGGGGAGCTGGCGACGATGGATCTGTGGGACGCGCTGGCGTCCTTTGCTGAGGGCGGCGGGATGCCGCGCGGGTGGGCGGGTGTGGTGGGCCCGACCCACCCCTTTGTTGGAGTAGTGGACGGCGGGCTCACTCTGAACAAGACGTCCTAGATCCCTGAGAGGATGGTTTCTTTTGAGCGGAGGTGGCGCCACATGCGTGCGCTGGCGGGTTGTGATGTGGTAGCTGAGCAGAGTGCTGCGGCGGGTGTGCACAACGGCCCCGCTTCCGGTGGGTTGAGGGTGGGCTTTTTGGTCCCTTCATGGTTTTATCCCTTGGGCCCGCCATCCATTTCCTGGAGGGGTTGAGTGTGGAGCCTGCACTGTGGTGCTGCTTGCTTGGTGCCCGCCACCGCGTGTGGGTGGCGCTTCCGTGGGGCATCCCCCCTTTTTCTGTTGGCAGGTCTTCAGGACTGCTTCCTCTAAGTCCTGCTGGAGCTTTGGAACCGAACGCGTGCCCGCCAGAGAGTGGATTGTAAAAACTCATCATCAAAATGATGTGTGGCTATGGGGTACCGTACCTTACTTTCCACACAAATTAATCATTTATGCAATCTCTGGCCCAAACTCTCCATTCCGACTCCACGAGAAACAAACGAAAGGCGCCCCAGACCCATTTAAACCCCACCCCTCTCCCCATGGCCATCATGATCGATGCTCAAGAGCCTGCGCTCGTTCTCCAGCCGCCGGCCGCCTCAAGCTCGCGCCCAGACAAGCGCCGCGCGGTCCCGAGCGACGACCACGACACGGACGAGCTCTTCCATCAGGTACGACTGCCTTGTACATTTATGGGCGCTGGAGCTGCGCTGCAGCATGAGTGCATGTCATGTTGCTATTTTTAAGTTGATGATGAAACGCCCTTAACGCGCCACTGCACACGCCGCCAGCCCCGCGTATGGGATTTTATACAGGGTGCTGCATGTCATCAGGGGCGCGGGGGGCGAGGGTGTGGTCGACTGTGTGATCCTCCCTTGATCCTCCGCACAACATGGATCAATCGAGTGGGGCAGTTCTGTGGCCGTGGGGGGCGCCCACAGAGTCCCATACATTTATATACGTCGCCATTGGGCAACACGAAGGCGTGATCGTGGTGAATTTATTTTCCACACTTCAAAAGTGTGTCCTCCGCCACGCGCGCGCGCAGACCCCTCTCCCCCCTCCCGCTTGGGGCACGGACAGCACGCCTGAAATAATTAAAAACTTCCCCCCTCGAACACCTTTTCCCCTGCGTCAGGTGCTCACCGGGCTTGGGATTGGGATCGACGGAGTGGTCCGAGTGAGCGACGTGGCGCGGCTCACCCACAAGAGCAGCGACGCCGTGCTGCGCGTGCTTCACCACAACCCGTCTGTGCGCCACGGCGTCCACCACACCGGGGACATCACGCGGGCGGCATCACCCGGCAGCTACAACGAGTCGTGCCACACGGGCGTCGCACTGACTGGGCTCGGCGTGCGCACCGTCCTGCGCCTTCTGGGGACGTGCCGGCGCTGGTTCCACGGACCCCTGGGCAGTCACCGTAATTAAATGGGCGGTCACGCCAGCCAGCCTCTCCCTACCTCAACTGCGGAAGCACGCCTGCATCACGCTGAAACTGCGCCACCTCTCGAGATTCTCCTTTCTAATTCATCGTGTGTCCCTCTGGGTGCCTACTTTTGAAACCTGCATCGTCCCACGTTATTTCTTTAACGCAATCCTGTGACAAACTTGACTCGCGGCCTCTTATTAATCCACGTCCCGCTCTGAGTGCGTTCCTTTGAAACCAGTGTAAAATCAGTCTTGGTGTCCCCCGGAAAGGTTGGCGGGTTGATTCAGAGACTTCTGTACTTCAACCCTCACTTGCGGTCAACAGATGTGCCACCTTGCGGTCTGCTGCCGCCGCTGCAACTGCCCCAGCCCCTGCTGCCACCACCACCGCTGCCTCCATTCTGCACCTGTGTGTGTACAGCAGATATGCTGCATAGGACGCTCGGTGCCCCTGCCCCTGGCTGCCACAACCACCGCTGCCTCCATCCTGCACCTGTGTGTGTGCAGCAGATATGCTATATAGGGCGTGCGGTGCCCGTGCCCCTGGCTGCCACAACCACAGCTGCCTCCATCCTGCATCTGTGCGTGTGCAGTGTAGCGCACACGTTGCCCCTGCTGCCGAAACCACCACGGCCGCTGTTCACCCATCCTGCATCTATTTGTGTGCAGCATAGGGCGCGTGGTGCTCCGAGACCGCCTGGGGCGCACCCCCGACCGCCTGAAGTGCCGCCTGAGGCGCACCCCCAACCGCCTCAGGCATTATGACCACCTCCACTTGCGCGCCTCAGGAGTTGGGAGTGTGGCAGGGCTGGCGGCTGTGGAGCGCGCAACCAGGGGATCCCCGTAACGGCGAATTGGTAGTACGCCGCACAAGGCAGCTCCCTCGATTCCACACCCCGGGGTGCGGGAGGTGAGACTCAGCTAGGCCAGTGACTGGCCAGTCGTTTTGTTTTGGGCTCCTGGGAGCCATTGGGAGCCATTTGGCTACTGACGATCCCATCAGAAAGAGCTCAACCAACCAAGTTGCTTGATGGTCTGGCGATCCCTCCAGATATATCTCGTCAAGAGCTTGAAAATTACCTATATTGCATGGTCAACGGTCGACGTTCAGGCAGCGATCAAGGCGGTCAACGGGACGTTGGTCCGCGCGCCGGCTCCCAGAAAAAAGAAAAAAAAGGTTCCAGTCACACGTACTGTAAACTAGTGGCGGTCGCGGCGCACGCACAGATCTAGAGAGTGAGTGCTCGAGCAGGGGGGAGGGGGGGCGGGGGCAGTGCCGAGCAGGGGTCCGCGAGCCCGGGGGGGAGGGGGGCATGGGAGCACGGCGGCAGCGGTGGCCACCATGGATGCGGCGCTAGGACCGCGTTTGCACTTGCGCTTGCGCTTGCGCGAGCTAGCGTGGGGCGGAAGCGCAAGCAGTGGTGGGGTGATGCCGGCGGCCACGCGTGGCCCCGCTGCGGCCACCTGCTGGGGCGCGGCAGCAGCCCTACCACATTCACAACGCCTGAGGCGGCGCCTCAGGCGCACCCACGATTGCCTCAGGCGTCGCCTTAGGCGTTATCCAAACCGCCCCAGAAGCCACACCGACCGCCTAAGGCGCCCACCACCGCCTGAGGCGCACCCCGGACCGTCTCAGACGTTATGACCGCATTCACTGGCGCGGATCAGACGTTGGGATTTTGGTAGGGCAGCAACAACTGTGATGGGGTGTCAGTGGCTGCTGCTGCTGCTGCTGGCGCTGAGGGCTGAAGGCTGAGGGCTGCGGGGAGGGCGCCAACGCCAGTCACCCTTGGCTCTTTCGAGTTAACTCGGATGCGCCGCAGCTGTATTGACTGGAGTGGGTGGGCGCGAGCGTGCGTGCGGTTGGTGGCGCTCGGCCATGCACCGTCCTCAGGTTGAGTGCCAGCGTGTGTGGCAGCGGCGCCGGGGGGGGGGGGGGGCTGCGCGCCCGCGCGTATTATGATGAGTTTGGTTACAATCCACTTCTGGCGGTCACACGTACGGTTCCAAAGCTCCGGTGGGACTTAAAGAAACAAGGCTCAAGGCCCACAAAAGGTCAAGCTACAAGAAGCCCACGGTAACGCCATCCACACTTGGTGGCGGGCGCCAAGCAAGCAGCACAACTGTGCAGGCTGCACACCTAGCCCCTCAAATGGCCAGAGGGCGGACCCAAGGTATAAAACCATGAAGGGACCAAAAAGCCCTCCCCCAGACCACCAGAAGCGGGGCTAGTAGCACACCCGCCGCAGCACTCTACTCAGCGACCACACCGCACCCGCCACCGCACGCGTGTGGCGCCACCTCCCCTTCAAAAACACCCCCAGAGGGAATGCCATCTAGCAAGCAGGTGCAGGCACCCGCTCGCCGTCAACGACGAGGCGCGCGCGTTGGACCTGCGCCCGCTTCCCCGCAACCTTGGCGGCGAGGAAAGCGGGCCACAGCGCCTGGTGCTGCGCCTCCTCACGGTCACTGAGGACGTCGAAGACGACACCCGACGGGTCCACGTCGCGCAGGTTGCGGCGGGAGCGCACGACGGTGTCGGCCACAGCGTCAGACGCCACGGTAAAGAGCACACGTAGCACGCCGCCCCGGCGCGGCTCCACATCAATGCCCCCGACGGCAGGCTTGGCGTTGAGGAACGACGCGGACACGACCCCGCCACCAGCCGGCCTATCCCGGCCAGAGACGTCGTGCACAAAGCGCACGAGATTCATAGCCAGGCAGACGGGCAGGCTGACACCGTCCACGGCGGCTGCAGCAACCCGCACAGCCGCCGCCGCCACCGCCGTCTCCTCGGAACCATAGCAGTCACTAAACAGCCGCCTCACATGCCGCGTGGACCCCAAGTAGTAGGCGTCGCGCAGTGCGCCGCGCACGATCCCGTCGCGCGCCATCTGGCCTGCAGAGCCACGGCCCGCTATGAGCCTGGTGGCGGCTGCCACAGGGATGGACAGCACGTGGCTGCGGCACAGCGACGTTTCGCCCACACGCGCGGGCAGCCCCCCCCGGCGGGAGGGGCCGCGCGCAGATGCGGCACGCGCGGCGCCCGCCGCGGCAGGCCGCTCCGCCGCCGGCGCGCCCGCTGCCGACGCCACAGGGGCGGCAGCAGCAGCGGGCCGGGCAGGCTGAGCAGCCTTGGCAGCAGGCGCCGCGCGGGGCGCACTGTGGGCCGCATGCGGCACTGCATGCGGCATCTGCATGGGCGCCCCGGGGACGCGGCTCACCAGGAGGTGCACCAGGTCCACGAGGGACGCAATCTGTTGCGTCTGCGCCTGGACCACAGCGAGCACCACCGCGAGGGCGTCGCTGCTGTGGCCGGCGTCGGCAATCTGTGTCGCGCCCACATGCGTCGGCGCATTCTGTGGCTGAGCGCGCGCGCTCGCCTCCCTGTCCACCAGTCCGCCTACCAGGCCTCTGAGGTCAGCCTGCCCCGCCAGGATGGCGCGGAGGGGGTCTGTGGTGTCGGCCGAGGCCGAAAAGTGGTTGCTGGCGCCTCCATGCATGTGTTCCGCAGCCTCCGCGTATGTGGCCGCCCCCAGCGTCCCAGGGAGCGCCGGAAGCTGGTTCGTATTGATGCATTTGCGGGATTGTGAGTTGCTTCTTAGCAGGTCCTCCCGCCACAACAACAACCTAAAACCATTTCGGTGGGTAGTGTGCCCACCAAAATCGTGGTCGTGGTCTTCCATGGTAGCTACCACTAGCTACCACCAACCACACCAACACACTACCACACTTAACACCTCACACATTGCCCCATATTGTGCTCGAAGTAGAATCGCTCCGTGTAGACCTGCCCGTCACTGCTCGTCAACACCCCGTGGTCAGCAGGGCAGGGACGCGTGGCGACTTCGATTCGAGGACGACTGACCCGCGGCGCGGCCTGCGTGCCATTGGCACCCCTCAGGCGCCACTCATGGGTCTCTCCAACGTGCTGGCGTGGAGGTGGCTGGGTGGGTGCTTTGGAGCGGGTGGGGGCTCATATCTGCATGGCGAAAACGACGAGACGCCCAGCCGGCCAGGCCCAGACAGCGTCGACATCCATCCCCCTGTGGAGCACATGCGTTCGCAGCTGGAGGACATGGAGGCGAGACTGCAGAGCTATCACATGCGGTCGCAGCAGGACATCGCGGCAAGTGCGATGTCCCCCCCCTCTCAGCTGCTGCGCAAAGAGGAGGGCCTCCTTCTCATGCGAAGCAGCGCAGGGGGGCTGTCAGTATCTGAGCACCCAACACACGCGGGCACGGTGTCCAGAGGTCCGAAGAGCGCCGACTTATTGCCCCTACACGTAAGCGTACTCCTCGACGCCTACTCCTCGATGCCCAGCGCCGGGGACCACGTGGTGCGAGCATTCTCCTCTGTGCCATCCATGGGTGGGGATGGGGCGGAGGGGTCGAGCAGCCTGGAACTGGACCTTGCAGTGTGGCCCAGTGTCACGAATGCGCCAGACAAAGACAGGCGGCTCGGGCGCTTGAGGGCAGCGCGTGTTACAAACCTGTCATCTGGGAGCTTGACGACCCGGTTAGAGAGCCTGCCTGAGCACGACTGCATCGACTCGCACCGCGCCAGCCCCGTGCCGTACCAGTTCAGGACGATGCCGTACCAGTTCAGGACGCCGACCGACTGCGAGCTGCGCGAGTCGCTCGCAGCGCTCGCCCACCCCACGAGGTCGTTTCCACGAGGTATGCGCCGCTCCGCCTCTTCCCTCCATCACTCGTCAATCAGCCGCGCGGAGGAGCACGAGCGCGCGCCGAGCTGCCCTTCTGACCTCGAGCTCGGAGGCGTGCAGCGCTCGGCCTCCGGCGAGTTCATCCACAGGTAACAGTCACAGCTGGATCGGCTCTCCAGTGGCGACGTCTGCCCGTCGTAGCCTCACCTCCCAGACCGAAGCCCAGTGTTGTGTCGGCCCTTACACTCATCTCACTTGCCTCGACAGGTGCCCCCAGCGCTCGAGCATCGACAGCCCCGTGGCGGCGAGCCAGAGCCGGCTGTCGCTGTGCTCTTCACCGTCCCTCCCAGCGCGCTTGTGCTTGGTCGATCCCCACCACTTCGACCAACTCTCGGACGCGCCCGACTCGGTCGCGAGCCCGCACCGCAGCGTGCACGATGTGGTCGCCGAGGTGATCAGGGATGTGTCCGCCAACAGAATGACGGAAGACGAGAAGCGAGGCGCGACCGCAGCGATGATCGCGGCCATGGCACGTGAGTGAAGGCTTGGCATGGCCGCTCGACTGCACGCACTCGACACACGCGCGCGCGCGCACACACATGCACGCACTCGACACACGCATGCACGCCCATGCACGCGCTCGAAACGCACGCACGCGCACGATACGCACGCACAGCCACGCTCGGCGCTTGCAAAAACCTTGATCCTATTTTACCCCTTACTGGTCCCTGATCCTATTATACCCCTGCCATCCTGGTCCCTTAACCCTCCTCCGCGCCCTGTCCCCCATATACCCCTGCCATCATGATCCCTTAACCCTTTTACGCGCCCCGTTGTGTCGCCCCCACAGAAGAGTACGCGGCGCGCGGGGAGTGCGAGGCGGTGCGCGCGCAGATGTGGGATGATGAGGAGCAGCTGTACTACCAGCGCGCGCAAACCACCCACCACGAGCTGCGCCGCCCGATCGCCCGTGCCTTGGTGAAATCTGCGGGCAGCATCTCATCTGCATCCGCCGCCACGCGCTAGCACGCAGCCACGCAGCGACGACCGTGCAGGGGGGGAAGGGGGGGGGCAGGCGTGGGAACCCCGTTCCTGCTACTCTCCAATATTATTTTACGCATGTCGCGCCATGCGCCGACGGCCGCCCATTTCGCATGGACGCCCCATGCTGCCCCCTCTTGCGTGCACCTGGATGCCTCGATGGACAGCCACCTGACGCTGGGTCCTGACACGACCATGGGCCCCTAGCCCGCTAAATAGCCTAGATCCATTTTCCACATGAGGCGCAGCATACAACACAGCGCGCCGAGTTTCTTGGCACGAATGCCGAGCCCCTGCGAGAAAGCTTTCCGGGGGTCACGGCGGCGGTACAACTCACCCGCCCAAAAGTCCGCTTGACAATGACGCAACGGCACATGATTACACGATGGTACCGCAGTATACGATGACACGCACAATGCCCACATGGTAGCCCACATGGTAGAGGTCCGCTTACTCTCTTAAAGTTTACGTTGCGGGAGTTGGTTGCTGGGAGCGCGTCGCATTTGTTTTATTGTGTCCGCAACGGTACTACGAGGGGGGGGACCTGAATGTCCCCCACGGGGGGGAAGCTTTGGAGAGCTTTGGGGACCTGAATGTCTCCCATGGGGAGCTTTGGGAGCTTTGGGGAGATGGAGAGAGCGGGGCACCACCAACAGTGGACGGAAGTGTGAGACCGTGACGGGGGCATCAAGCCTGACAAGGCACGTGGGAACTGTGCGGTTGGAACTTTTCGTTGAAGGCAGGTGCACCACACCTCTGCCTGCGCCCCAGTGATTTTGTTTTGGGCTCCCGGGAGCCATTGGGAGCCACTTGGCTCCTAAAGATCACACCAGATAGAGCTCTACCAACCAAGCTGCTTGACGGTCCGACGATCCCATCAGATAGAGCTCGTCACGAGCTTGAAAATGTCGTGCACTTGACGGGCAATGGTCAACGTTGAGAAAGCAGTCAAGGCGGTCAACGGGACGTTGGTCCGCGCGCCGGCTCCCAGAAAGTAACTAAAAAAACTGAAAACAAAATTACTGTTGCGCCCTGAAACGGCGCCGCCGTCCCTTACTGTGGGGACCTACCCCAGAGTGACGGACAGGCCGCATGTTCATGTTTAATGTTTGCACTATCTATGATCGCTGCAGGGGGGGGGGGGGGTCGTTCTCGATTTTCACCACTGAGAGCGACAGCAAGCCCCATGTGTGCGCCTCAAATTTATTGTGTAGAGGAGTGCGACCTGGATCGCGCCAATCGTGAGATTACTTTCTGGATACCAATATCGTTCCTGCAATTGAATGTACCATCTCGTCGGCGCACAGGTAACTTCTAGGTAACTTCTTGTAACCTCCCACAAACCAGCGCCGGCCACGACTTGCCCCTCCTTGTCTGTTCCAGCCCGCCACCTGTTACAGCCGTGCACGCAACAGCAGACACCACGGCACAGCCGGGCCGGGCAGGCTTGTCACGACCCCTCGGGCAGCCTGTCGTGCTGCACCCCCACCCACACCCCTCGCTGCGACACACACACACAGCGCAGCCCTCGACCCCCCTCCCTCCCCCCCCCCGCCGCCGCACGCACACGCCACGTAGCCTGTGCATCAAGAGCACTGGGCTGTTGCGCACTGTCTGGTCGACGAGTGCACTAGCTAGGGGGAGGGAGGTTACATTTACATCGGCTTTCCAGCAAAGACTACCTCTAGTCCTAGTACCACCGCCTAGACCCAAGTCCAGTTCTGGCCCTAACAGGAGGGAAGTTACGCATCACATACACACAACCAGTGCTCTGCACTGCCCCAGCAGGCGAGCCGGCGAGTCCAACAGACAGTGAGTCTCAGACGCTCAGCCTGCGCCCACAGCAACATCCAAAATGCACCAGTGCGGGCGAGCGCATAGCCCCCTGATGCCGCTTTCACTGCAGACGCGCGCGCATGCAGCGTGCACTCAGCGGGGGCAGGTGCAGTGTGTCTCTCGCTGTGGGTGGCACAGGTGGTACAATCAGCATGACACCCTACCCATGCCAAGCGCTACTGCCCACCGCACGCACGCCCGTGCCCACCTCCCGCGTCGCCGCGGCTGCGACGCGATGCGCCAGCGCCAGCGCCATCTGCAGATAAACTCGAGAGCCCACCAGTAGCCGGGATGGCGACTGCGCACAACGGCGCTGCTGCCCCGCGCGGCCGCCCCACACGTGCTGCACCAGCCTTGAGCGCCGATGGCAGCAACAGCGGGCGCATGCGTGCGCGGAGGCACACACGCATTGCTCTTGAAGTTCGACCGCAATGCTTGGGGGGCCCACTGGAACAGGCCGCCCGTGTCACGAGACGTCGGGTGTAGCTTAGCTACTTAGCTACACATGAAAACCCGACGCTTAGGGCCTTACCTGATAACACAGCCCCGTGTCAGCTCGGTCGCGCGCTGGGCGTGTTTGCGTCTTTTGATCAGATTTGGGCCAGCAAGAAGGTGCAAGTGCAGTCTAAGATGCGGGTTTACAACACTTTCGTGCTGCCCCACTTTCTGTACGGCTGCAAAACATGGGCCCCTACTAAAACACAACTGACTCGATTGGAGGTTGCCCACTCTAACTGCCTTCGTCGCATTCTGGGTGTGCGCCTGGTCGACCGGCACAGATTAACTTATATTCGGCAGGCGTGCGACACTGAGCCAATTGAGAGCCTTGTGGCAAAGCGATCAATGCAGTGGCTAGGCCATGTGATGCGCATGCCGGCTTCTCGTCTTCCTCGTACGACTTTTGACTGCACAATGGATGTGGCTCGGCAGCAAGGCCGGCCTCCAGCCTCCTCCCGACACTATTTTCTTAAGCTACTGATTCAGCAGCTAGGCGAAACTAGTGGCACTCGTTCTGATTGGAAGACTTTTTCGGACACGGCGTTTGAGCGTGCTCAGGATAGGGTCGGGTGGAGAGCCGTGGTGTACGGTCCGGCTGCCCCTCAGGCGCCGGCCCCTCCACCACGGCGGTCAAGTAGATTGGCAAGCGCCACTTGACCCCCTATCCCCTAGAAGCAGTTAGGACCTATTTTGGAGGCGTCGCACAATAGCTCTCCTTTTTGCTCTGGGACTACACGTTGGCAGGCAGCCGGCTGGTGGCTACCGCCCCTCACAAGTAATTGTTAGGGCCAGAACTGGACTTGGGTCTAGGCGGTGGTACTAGGACTAGAGGTAGTCTTTGCTGGAAAGCCGATGTAACTGTAACTGTGTCAGCTCGTGTACTCTCCTGTTCGCCTCCTACCGCCCTTTTGTTCTCTCTCTGCCCCCGCTGCACGCAGATACAGATAGTAGGCATGCATGTGCAAGGCCATGGCCCACGCAGACAGATCGTGGACATGCATGTGTATGGTCATGGCTCAAGTGGTAGGCGCCTGCCCCCTGCAGCTGCAATCAAATTTCTTTGCTTGCACCAGGAACCACCAGTAGCGCATGGACAGCGCAAGTCGCTGGCGGCGTGGTGTGTTCAGATTGTGGGGGATCCCGACGAGCAGGTGTTGCAGCTAGGAAGCGTGCGTGTGCGCTGCACAACAGCTGCTGGCAGGCAGCGTGTGCTGTAGGTAGGCAATTAGGGGAGTGTGCTGGGCGTGTGCTGCAGCCAGGCATCTAGGCGGTGTGCTGCAGCTAAGCGGCGTGCGTGCGATCCTGCGTGCGCCTAGCAGGCGGCTAACTGGCTAGCTACCACCTCTACCAGACAGGCAGCAGGCAGCAGCCGCATGAATCGCCCGGGACGCGACACAGAGCCGTTCCATTCAGATTGTGGGCTTTATAAGGTAGGACCTCATGCCTCTGTCTGCACCACTGGCTCCCAGCTGCGCCTCCCCCGTCCCAACCCGTTCCCCATGCGCCTGGCTCGCCATCGCGGGGGGGCGGGGCGGCCGCGCAGCGGCCGTGCCGTGTCTCTTGCCACTTCTCAGCATGGCGTGGCGTGGCATGATGGCGACGAGCAGTGTAACTTGCCAGGCTCGGCCTGCCCCATGTACGCTCTTACCAGAGAGAGGATTTAAAGGGTCGGGTCTCGAGATGTCAAGCCACTGGCTGGTCCTGACATACCTATAGCCCCCTTCGTGCCGACTCCTTGCTGGACATGCGCAAGCGTAGCTGTTGCGATTGACAGCTGACAAGCGCATGCCATTGAGCGTGCCCCCGGAAGTGAGACCCCCGAGCCTGCAGCGCACCCCTCCGCCTTCCCTTTTTCTATCCCCTTCCCGTCTCCCCACACATACAGTGAGCCCGGCGTCCCCTCGAGGGTACCATCGGTTCGTGTAGCAATCTCTCTCTCAGCTGTAACGAGCAGTGCCTGAAGCGATTGACAGGGAGGCCGGCAGATGCGGGCCGCACCGACATGACATATGACCGCAGAGATCTCGTTTACACTTTATTAGAACACTTCAACCACTGTGAAGGAAGTCAGCCAGGAGGGATCTGTGCGCCAGTGTGTCGAGAAAAAGAAGTGGCGCAGCGCGCGCTTGTTGTCGATGTTGTGGGCACCTGTGATGTGTCCAGTGGTCAACCACATGCTGCTTTTTGTTTTATGGGCCCTGTCTTTCAGCACGGTCATCTCTCAGCGCGTAAGTCGTCATCTAGTGCAGTCGGCTCTGAAAATGCAGGCAGGATGATTATCAATCTGCGACATGCAAACGTTCCAGGCTAAATACGAGGGGGCAAGAACTATCGTTCCAATGGGCCGCATTCGACGAACTGGAACTGCCTTGACTTTTGTAGCTAGACCTTTTTGGCGGGCCTCGTGCCTGTTTCTTCTTGTCCAGCTGGAACTCTGGAACTGATTGTGACCGCCGGCAGTGGATGTAACCAACTCAAAACTGAAATTGACAAATGGGGGCACAAATCCACTCTCAGAAGGGACCCTGGGGTAAATAGGGTGAAAATCCCTCATCCCCTCACCGCCCTAACTCCCCCGCGTGCTCCCTATGGTGCCCCAAGTGCCCACATAGGGACATTGATGGATTATGATGGGAATGATGCAACCTGAATGTCCTTGGAGAGCACAGCAACACACGTCAGTCGATTCAACCCTGAATCAGCCTGTATAGTGTGGACTGGAGCGTCCACACCCCTCGGTGCCCGTCGACTAAGCCATGGTAGATTGTGGGGGTTATTTTGGCAATCCGCTGGTGACCTAGGCATTGCGATGGGACATCCCTTGGTCTAAGGAAGCCATGCGCCTTGGT
>VFSX01000040.1:440000-452500 GCA_016618255.1 Chlamydomonas sp. UWO 241
CTATCTATTCGTCGGCCGCGTCCTCGTCCTCGATCTTGGGCGCGAGGTAGTACTTGACCCAGCCGAGCCCGTCACCGATCTTGTAGCCGACCTGCGGACGGGGCAGGGCACCGGGGGCACACGCGAGTCAGCAAGCAGCGCCCTTGCTCCCCGCAACAGCGACGTCCTTGGCCCCCCCCTCCCGCTTACTCCCCGCTCTTGCCGCCAGGGCACGCGCTTGCCACGCGGCGACACTCCCTCTTGGAGACCCTAGGAGGCTCATGTACGAGCTCTTGGACGATGCTTGGAGCCTCCTAGCAAGCACCCAAGCAGACAAGCACCCAAGTTTCTCGTATGACCCTAGTAGGAGGCTCTTGGCTGACCCTAGTAGGAGGCTCTTGGCTGACCCTAGTAGGAGGCTCTTGGCTGACCCTATGAGGCTCCTAGCAGGCACCCGAGCATGTAAGCACCCAAGCACGCACGCGGCTGCTGACCTGCACCGGGAGGTCCTTGGTGAGCTTCAGCTGCACGGTCGACGACAGAGGCGTCGCCTGTGGGGGTTCAGAGGAGGTCGGCAGGGATGGGTGAGGGCGGTGGGGGGGTGTAGGGGAGAGGGGATATCAAGAGCGGTGGGTGAGGGACCCGGTAATCGCTGCTGGGGGGGGGTCATGGCGCAGTTGCTAGCGGAGCGCAGTGTGTTGGACAGGTGTTGAACAGGCGTGTTTGGAGGGGGGGACGGTAGCAACAGTAGCACCGTTGAAAGGGCCGAGCACAGCGAAGTGACCACACACGTCTTTGAGAAGTTGTTGAGGTATCTCAGAGACACACGCACACACACCGCCCCAGCTGGCTAGCAGCTGCCTAGCAGATACCATGCAGCTACCAACCCACCTTTGCAAAGTTGTTGAGGTAGCGCAGCGCGAACGTGAGCGCGACTGGCTCGTTGAGGTCGATCGTGACGTTGTTCTCCTCCTTGTCGGCCGACGTGGTCTGGCGCAGCGTCACGTTGGCGGTGCCGATGTCGCCGGTGGTGCTGAACTTGATGCCCTCCTGTAATGCGAGTGGTGGTGGAGAGGTGGTGAGTTGGGTGGGAGACGAGGCGCCGACCAATGAATGCATGCGTGGCTTGGCTCGCATACGGGCAAGGGGCAGAATGAAGCGGGCACGCATTCGGTCGTCGCGATCTGGACCACGCCGCCCTCGACCAGCCCTCCTAAACACAGAGGCAGATACAGAGACCGAGAGACATCAGCGCCGACAACACTTGGTTAAACAAAGCCAACGCGCACCTTGGGCGCCGCGATCTGGACCACGTCTCCCCCCCCTTCCCCAAACACAAGAGAGTGCCATTGAGATCTGTGCCGACAGGATACAGTGAGTGGATCCACCCTCTTGACATTCAAACCCCTGGTGAAAACAAAACAAACCGCAGCAGCAAGGCTGTCCACCCTCAGCACACACCAAACACACCGCACCTTGGTCGCTGCGATCTGGACCACGTCGCCGATGCTCGCGAGGTCGCGCGCGATGCGCTGGTACTCTGCAGACGGCATCGAAGCGCCGGCGGAGCACTCCTGCTCGGGAATGCCTGCGTGTGCGTGTGCGTGGGTGTGTGCGTGCCGGCGGAGCACTCCTGCTTGGGGATGCCTGCAGCGTGTGTGCGTGTGTTGTGTGTGCGTGGATGCCTGCGTGTGTGTGCGTGTCGATTTTGCAGTCGATCGGACGTCTTTGTTGGCATGTTAAGACCCTGTGCGAGGGGATGCCTGCAGGGTGTGTGCGTGGGTGTCGATTTTGCAGTCGATCGGATGCCTGTGTTGGCATGTTAGACCCTGGCATGTTGAACCCTGGCATGTAAGACCCTGTGCGAGGGGTGACCCGCTCCCTATGGGCCTCATGTGCTGCTTGCAGTACTTGCAGTCGGGCGCCTTTTTTGGCATATGAGACCCTGTGCTTTGCTTGCACACCCTAGCTAGAGAGGAGGCCGGCAGGCTGTCAGAAGGAGCCGGTGGCTGCCATGACGATTGCGGTACACGCATATGTGTGTTGTGTGCGAGCGCATGTTGCGGTTTCCTTGGGCGTGGGGTGTGTGCATCCCCAGACACAAGCCTAGGTTGCATGTGCTGTTGCAGGTTCACCCCCCCCCTTCCTGCCGCTGCCTTTACACACACACAGGAGGACACGCACAAGGGCGGCCACAAGGGCGACACCTTACACACATACACACACACGGTGCCCGCACAGCCTATGTTCCGGACCCCTACCTAGATTGTATGTGCTGTTGCGCCCCCCCCCCTGCCGCTGCCCATACACAAGCACAGGAGGCCACGCACAAGGGTGGCCCCCCTCACACACACGATGCCCACACAGCCTATGTTCTGGACCCCCACCTAGGTGCTCGGACTCGATCGACATCAAGTTTGAGCCCCTGCTGCGTATTAATTTCTCGGTCGTTTTGCATGACCAAAGTGTGAGAAGATAACTGACAAAAGGGGCTTTTCGATGCCGCCTCAAAAATTTCCACCAACACCCTGTACTTCAAGGTTTGAGGGCGTTGAGTTTACACCCCAAAAGTTGCCACCCCTCATACCTAGGTGCTCGGACTCGATCGACATGAGCACAAACACACATACACACACGGTGACCGCACAGCCCATGGTCTGGACACCTACCTAGGTGCTCCTGTGCACACGCTCAGGAGGAAACGCACAAGGGTGGCCACAAGGGCGACCCCCCCCCATACACAAACACGATGCCCACACAGCCTATGTTCTGGGGGCCCAAAACATTAATGGGCAATCAAATCCTATCCACCATCATGCCTAAACAAATTAATATGCCAAGGGGTAACGGTCCAAACGATAATGACACACCCCTACCTAGGTGCTCGGACTCGATCGACATGAGCACAAACACACATACACGGTGACCGCACAGCCTCTGTTCTGGACCTCTACCTAGGTGCTCGGACTCGATCGACATGCACACAAACACACACACGGTGCCCGCACAGCCTATGGCCTGGACCCCTACCTAGGTGCTCGGACTCGATTGACATAAGCTTGAGGTCGACGTCTGAGATGCGGTCGCCCTTCTCGGACTCGAACATGAGCGTGAGGGTGTCCCCGTTGTCGTCAGCCTTGAGCGTGATGATGTCGTTGGCGCCTGGGTAGAATGTGGCGCGGGGGAGGGTGTGTATCCAAACCGTCTGGGGGCGAGTGGCGTGCGTTTGAACGTGTGAGCGCGAGGGTGTCTGTTGTCATTGGCCTTGAGAGTGATGATGTCATTGGCGCCTGGGGCAAGGGGAGGTGCGTGTGTGTGTGTGTGAGGCGTGGGTGGGTGGGGCGTGTGTGTGTTCAAATCGTCTGGGGGCGGGTGGCGTTCGTTTGAACGTGTGAGCGTGAGGGTGTCTCCGTTGTCGTCGCCTTGAGGGTGATGGTGTCGTTGGCGCCTGGGGGTGAATGTGGCGGGGAGGAGGGGGCGTGTGGGGTGTGTGTGTGTGGGGGGGGGGCTTGTCTGCGTTCAAACCGTTTGGGGGCCAGTGGAGTGCGTTTGAACGTGTGAGCGGGAGCGCGTCGCCGTTTGAAAATTTGAGCGTGAGCGCATCTGCCTAGTGGGTGATGGTGTTTTGGCGCTTGGGGCGGGGGGGGGATACGTGTGTGTGTGGAGGGGGGGGGCGTGCTAGTGGACGGCGGCTCGTGTCGGACCTTGGAAGGCGGCGTAAGAGGGGAGGGGCGCATGCGCGGCCGTGAGTGTGTGGGTGTTGAGGCCCCGCGGTTGGAATGGACTAGGGGGACCTAGCGACGCTGTCGGCAGCCCCATGCGTGTTCCCAGCAGCCGGTCGGCTGACTCACCTGCGCACTTCAGGATCTTGGCCAGGTTCTCGAGGTTGATCCCCAGGGTCAGGGGGCGGTCGCACCGGAAGTGGTCAAAGCCGTCGGAGTCCAGGGAGAAGGCCTGCAGGGTGGGGGAGAGGAGGTTCAGGGGTGGGGGTGGGGGAGTGTGCATGGGGCCGCATGCGTTTGCATGGTGCGTGTGGTGCGCGTTTGTAATGGTGGCTCACCGCCCCATGGGCGAACTCAGCGGGCGGGGGGGGGGAAGGGCGAGGCTGATCATGCGAACTAGATCTTGACCAGCGAGGGCACACGCACCACGAGGCAGACGTGCGAGCTGTCCATCGACTGCATCGTGATGCCAGTGCTTGAGATGTCCCAGTTGACCTCCTTGCACAGCTCCTTCACCGCGTCCACCAGCTTCTTCAGCAGGCTGCCCTGGGTCAGCCTCGCCTCGAACATGGTGCCGTGTAGGGGGGAGGGAGGGAGAGGAGCGAGAGGGACGAGGAAGAGCGCACAAAGTCGAACTGGAGAACTCTGCGCGCGCGGGGACAGCACCATGGTGCCGTGGCACGATGCATGGCAGTGTCAGAGATCACGGCATGCGTGCGTGCTACGCAGCGCCTGCCCGCAGGGAGCCACTGCTGGGCGCGGCTCTGCTTTGCATTTCAAAAATGCATGGAACCCCTTCCAAGCACTCGAGGTTCCAGTAGAAGGCCAACTAGCCGTGGGCTTACCTTGTTGGTTTAGCTTGGTGCGTGACTTGCGAAGTGTAGGTGGGCGAGTAGCGGCACGACTCCATCCAAAGTTGGGAGTGTGGGAGTTCAAATGGACTTCACACAGAGCACAGCAGCCCGGCACACAACCCGCACACAACGCACACAACCCCACCATCGTGCCAGGCTGTTCGCTATGGGCGTGCTAGTAGGGGGGGAGAGCGATGGTAACGGGGAAGTCCTTCGTGGCGTGAGGGTGCGCTTCGTGCTGGGCGGCGAGCTGGACGGCGATGAGTCGCCCGACGAGGCGTGCCGCATCCTCCGCGAGCGTGCTGCGCAGCTTGGCGCGTTCGTGGTTGACGCGGGCGAGGCAGGAGCGCGCAAGCGGGAGGCCGCTGGCATGGATTACACCAACGTGGTTGTGACGACCTCTGCCGCAGGCCCTGTCTACATGGTGGGTGGCATCGCGGGAGGGGCATCGTGGGAGGGGCGTGTACGAAGTGGGGCGTGGTGGGCCACCTGTCGCATGCGCCCATGCAAACACCCATGCAAACACACACAGCATGGCACACCATGCGCCCGCGACTCCCCACCCCACTCCCTCTCGCTCCCACCCTGCCACTCCCCACCTGCCGGTCCTCCACTCCGCTTCACTCGAGCAGGCCGCCCTGCAGGCGTGCGCGTCGCGGCCAGAGGTCGTCACGCCTGCGTGGCTGGACGAGTGCGAGTCGAGCGGCCGGCGACAGCGTTTTGACGCGTTCCGGCTGCGCCCGCTTGAGGGCCTCAAAGTGCGTGGTAGAAGGCAAGAGGGGTGCGCGCTCGGGGCAAGGAGGAGCTCCCCATCTATTCGGGGTGAATGAATACACCGTTGCGGCCAGCGCCCTCTCGACTTCTGCATCGGCCTGCGCGCCCCACTCATTGGCACACACACACACACACACACACACACACGACAGGTGTGCGTGACGGGGCTGAACGACCAGGATGTCCGCGACAGCTTGCCGGGTTACACACACACACACACACACGCACACACACGGCAGGTGTGCTTGACGGGGTACACACATACACACACACACGGCAGGTGTGCGTGACGGGGTACACACACGCAAACACACGCAAACACACACACACACACACACACACACACACGCACGCACACACACACACGCGGCAGGTGTGCGTGACGGGTCTGAACGACCAGGAGGACCGAGACAGCCTGCCGGGGTGCACACACACACACGCACACGCACACACACACACACACGGCAGGTGTGCGTGACGGGTCTGAACGAACAGGAGGACCGCGACAGCCTGCCGGGGCACATCAACGCGCTCGGGGCAGAGTACTACAAGGACATGCGGCGGGGGCAGTGCACGCACCTCATCGCAAAGGTGTGTGTGTGTGTGCGTGTATGTGTGACTCTTGATGAACAACATGAAGGCATTCTTGAAGGTCCGGGGTTGAGGGTTGAGGGTTCGAGGTGTAGAGTACTACAAGGACATGCAGCGGGGGCAGTGCCCGCACCCCATCGCAAAGGTGCGTGTGTGTGTGTATGTGTGTGTTGTGTGTGTGTGATGCATTTTTTTCTTGAAGATCATGGCGGTGTGGTGAAGGGCTGGGGGTTAAGGTTTCATGGTGCAGAGTGCCACAAGGACATGCGGCGGGGGCAGTGCACGCACCTCATCGCCAAGGTGTGTGAGTGTGGTTTGTGTGTGTGTGTGGTGTGTGTGTCTGTGATGCTGTTTTGCAATGTCATGAAGGCATGCTCAAGGGTTCAGGGTTTAGTATGCTCGGTGCAGAGTACTACAAGGACATGCGGTGAGGGCAGTGCACGCACCTCATTGCTAAGGGGTGTGTGCTTTTCTGCCTTGTGTGCCTCTGTGGCACGGGCTCCAGGAGTCCCGAAGAGGGGTTCTAAGCAGCATCCCTCAAGCCATACTGAAGGGTTCATAGTCTAGTGTTCAAGGTGCAGGGTAGTATAAGGACATGCGGCGGGGGCAGTGCACGCACCTCATCACAAAGGTGTGCGTGACTCTATGCTTGTGCCTCCATGGTTTTGTGCTTCGGGTTCGTGGGGGGGGGACCGAGAGGGTGTCTAATAGAGGCGATTATACAGGGTTCAGGGTACAGGGTTCAAGGTGCAGAGTTGTATAGGAGGGCAGTGAACGCACCGCATCGCAAAGGTGTGCGTGACTCAGTGCGTGTGCCTCGATGGTTTTGCGCCTCGGATTCGTATAGAGGTACCGATGGGTGTCTTTATTCGAAAAAAGGCAACCGCAAAGGGGTCAGGGCTGACGGTGTTGGGTGCGGAGTACTATAGGGACATGCGGCGGGGGCAGTGCACGCACCTCATCGAAAATGTGTGGGACGTTGTGGCTCTGTGACTCTTGATGAACAACATCAAGGCATTCTAAAGGGTCCGGGGTTGAGGGTTGAGGGTTCAAAGTGCAGATTACTACAAGGACATGCGGCGGGGGCAGTGCACGCACCTCATCGCAAAAGTGCGTGTGCTTTTCTGCG
The DNA here is from genome assembly GCA_016618255.1 of Chlamydomonas sp. UWO 241. Classification (NCBI taxonomy): domain Eukaryota; kingdom Viridiplantae; phylum Chlorophyta; class Chlorophyceae; order Chlamydomonadales; family Chlamydomonadaceae; genus Chlamydomonas; species Chlamydomonas priscui. The sequence continues at coordinate 447,050 of VFSX01000040.1, forward strand.
TTGTGTGCCTCTGTGGCACGGGCTCCAGGAGTCCCGAAGAGGGGTTCTAAGCAGCATCTAGTCAAACTGAATGAGGGTTCATGCTTAAGGGTTCAAGGTGCAGAGTAGTACAAGGACATGCAGCGGGGGCAGTGCACGCACCTCATCGCATGTCCTTGTAGCAATCTACACCTTGCATACTAAACCCTGAACCCTTACGTGTGCCTTCATGATACATGCGTGCACACACACACACACACACACAGGTGCCTTCAGACTGACCATCCAACTGACTGTAAAATCTACACACACATGTCTACACACACACACACACAAATGCAGGCTCCGAGCGGAGAGAAGTACAAGCACACCCACACACACACACACACACACATGCACACTCTCTCTCACACACAGACACACACACACACACACATACACACATACATACACAAATGCAGGCTCCGAGCGGAGAGAAGTACAAGCACACACAAACACACACAAACACACTCTCTCACACACACACACACACACACACATGAATGCAGGCCCCGAGCGGAGAGAAGTGCAAGCACGCGCTGCAGTGGGGCGTCACATACACACACACACGGCGACACACACGGGTCTCATGCGCCATCAAAGGCGTCCGATGGACTGTAAAATCGACCACACACACACACACACACATGTGCCTGCAGGGGCACCAAACCGACTGTAAAGTTGACTACACACACACACACAACACTCACACACACACACACACACAGGCTCCGAGCGGAGAGAGGTACAAGCACGTGCTGCAGTGGGGCGTCATACACACACACACACACACACGCACACACACACACACACGCACACACACACACACTCACACACACAGGTGCCTTCAGATGCATCCAACTGACTGTAAAATCGACTAAACACACACATGTACACACACACATACGCACGCGCACACACACACACACACACTCACACTCACACAACACACACACAGGCCCCGAGTGGAGAGAAGTACAAGCACGCGCTGCAGTGGGGCGGCGACACACACACACACACACACATACACACAGGCCCCGAGTGGAGAGAAGTGTAAGCACGCGCTGCAGTGGGGCGGCGACACACACACACACACACACAGGCCCCGAGTGGAGAGAAGTACAAGCACGCGCTGCAGTGGGGCGGCGTGCATATCGTTTCGGCTCAGTGGCTCATCGACGTCATGGTGGGACTTGGGGTCTTGGGGTCTCTTCAGGTTTTCACAGGTCCTACACGTACGCGCACGGCATTCGTGCGTGCTTAGGATAGGGTTGGGTGCACAGCCGATGCATGGTCAGGCTGCCCCCTCGGGCGCCGGCCCCTCCACCTCGGCTTCGGGAGCTTGGGAGCTTGGGGCTTGGGTGTTGTGCATAGATATGTGTTGCTAGAGGAGCCCGGGAGCTCCTTGGACTTCTATTGATAACAAACCAGTGGGGCGGCGTTCACATCGTGTTGGCTCAGTGGCTCGTCGACGCCATGGTGGGGTCTTGGGGTTGAAGGGTGTTGCTGTCTTTCCTTGGGTTTGGGGGTGTTCCTATCTCCAAAGCAACACAGTGGCGGGCAGTGGGGCGGCGGGCGCATCGTGCCGGCTCAGTGGCTCATCGACGCCATGATGAGGGCTTGGGGGCTTAGAAGCTTAGGGTTTATGCTTGGGGTTTATGGGTAGGGGGATGTATAACGGAACCCTCGAACGCTTGGCGATGCAGGTATACAAGGTTCACACACACACCATTACATACACACGCACACACGCGCACACATACACACACATTTCTCCCTCCCCCCCCCCCACACACACACACACGCACACAAACACGCACAAACACACACACACACACACACTTGCGCAGGTGCACGGTCTGCGCCAGGAAGAGGACCAGTACGCGGTAAGTGCTGCTCGTGTGTGTGTGTGCATGCATGCGTGCGTGTGTTGAACTTGACTTCTGAAACGATTGCCGTGTGTGTGTGTTCTTTAATAGGCAACTGGGTGTGGGTGGACACACGCCCTACGGAGAGAGTGAGGGTGAGAGACCGACGCCGGTGAACAGCCCCGCGGAGCGTTGAGTACAGCCCCCCAAACGCCACTGGATTCCTCATGCTGCTTGGAGCCCTAAAGCTTTCTCCAGTTTGTCTCCATCTGTCCTGGCCTCGGATTGTCTCTCTGTCACTCTGTCACTCCGTCACTGTGTCACTCTGTCGGTTTTAGGTTCCGTGTAACACGTTCCTCCCTCACCCCCCCAAAAAACTCCTCTGTGAACCCCCCCCCCTCCGCAGCTGACAGACGACACGGGAGCCCCGCGCAGCCGCGCGCCCGTGCGCGGCGTCGCCGAGGCGCTGGCGGCGGCAGCGGCGCGCGCGCGTGCGGCCGCCGCCAGCGGCGCGCACTCGTCCGCGGGGCGGCCGAGCAGCCGGCGCGCGAGCGTCGACGCGCCCGCCGCCGCTGGCGGCGGCGCGCGCGCCAGCGGCGGCGGCGCGTGCGCCGCAGGCGCCCCGCACACTTCGGCGCCGGCCGGCAGCAGCGGCAGCCTGGCGGCGGCGCGCAGCGGCAAGACCGCGTGTGCGAGCGCGTGCGAGCCGGACGGCGACAGGGGCGACGGTGAGCGTCGCGGCGGCGGCTGTGTGTGTGTGTGTGTGTGTGTGTGTGTGTGTGTGTGCTCACGCGGTTGCCCGAGCGGTGGGAACTGTAACGTATTTCTTTCCCTCTCTGTCTCTCTGTGTGCTCACGTGCGTGCACACGCATGCACGCAGACAACCACGCTTGATCTCTCCATCCCTCTTGTCTCGTTCTCTGTCTCTCTCTCTCTCTCCTTCTGTTTCACTCCCTTTCCCTTTTCCCCAATCTGTCTCCTCTCTCCCCATCCCTGTCATAAACAGACACCCCCTCTCTAACTCACTCGCACTCTCGCATACACAGATGAAGAGGAATCGTTCTTCCTTGGATGGGTGCGCCTCTCGCTGATCGGATGCAGGGGCACTCCATGTATCTTTCTCCCTCGATCTCTCTCACACACACACACACACACACACACACACACACAACCTCACTCGCACACAGATGAAGAGGAATCGTTCTTCCTCGGGTGGGTGCGCATCTCACTCGTTGGCTGCAACGGCACTGAGACCAAGGAGGTGGTTCGGCTGTGCTGCGAGAGCGGTGCGATGCGTGAGCCGCAGCTGCATCGGGCGACCACGCACGTGCTGGTGCGTGTGTGTGTGTGCATGTGTGTGTGTGTGTGTCACACCCTGCTATGTGTGTGTGTGTGTGTGTGTGTGTCTGCTGCGAGAGCGGTGCGATGCGGGAGCCGCAGCTGCACACACACACGAGCGTGCACACACGTGCGCACACACACACGGCAGGTGGGGTCAGACGCGACGACCTTTCAGCTGGCCTCTGTGCGCGACCACATGCTCGCATGCCCACACACGCGCGCTGTGCGGCTCGCGTGGCTTCAGCACTGCGTCATCCGGAGGGTGCACGTGAGTCGCTGTGTGTGTGTGTGTTGTGTTGTAATGAATCTCTCTTTCTCTCTCTCTCTCTCCTTCTCTCTCTCTCCCCCCCCCCTTCTCTCTCACTCTCCCTCCCTGTGTATGCTGAATTTATCGGGTTATAGGATGGAGGCTGCCGGGCGCGCAGAACTGTAGCGCTGCGTCGTAAGGATGGTGCACGTGAGTCGCAGCGTGTGTGTGTGTGCGTGCCCGCACACGCACGCTGTGTGGCTGGCGTGGCTGCAGCACTGCGTCATGCAGAGGGTGCACGTGAGCCTCGGGGGGGGGGGGGGGCAGAGGAGGAGAGGGCTCGCCGGAGGCAGCACCTGCGGCGGGGCGTGCGACGCTCGTGTACGTGATGCCGCATGGCTCTCTTTCTCTCTCTATATATCTCTCCCTCCCTCTCCCTCTCCCTCTCCCTCTCCCTCTCTCTCCCTCTCTCTCCCTCTCTCTCTCTCTCTCTCCCTCTCTCCCTCCCTCTGTCCCTCACTCTCTCCCTCACTCTCCCTCTCTCTCCCTCCCTCTCTCCCTCTCTCTCCCTCTACTAGCATCATCTCACAATCATCTCGTTACTCTCATCCCCAGGTGGAGGCTGAGGGCGTCGGCATGGCGCTCACGGTGGCTCTCTCGTTATCTCCCTCTCCCTCCCTCTCTCTCCCCCTCTCTCTCCCCCTCTCTCTCCCCCTCTCTCTCCCTCCCTCCCTCTCGCTCTCCCTCTCTGTGCCTCTTTCTCCTCTCTCACATAATTGGTTTCATCAGCACCTCATTACTCTCTCACTTCACCCCACACACAGGTCGAAGCCGAGGGCGTCAGCATGGCGTCTCTCTCTGTGTGTCTTTCTCTCTGTATACCTCCCCCTCCCTCTCTCTCCCTCTCCGCCTCTCTGTCCTCTTTCTCATGTTTTTGGTTTCATCAGCATCTCATTACTTTCTCCATCACACGTGCCTCCCCTTCAGGTGGAGGCTGAGGGCGTCGGCATGGCGCTCACGGAGGCATCTCTCTTTCTCTGTCCTCCTCTGCCCATCTCTTTCTCTCTCCCTCGTGTCTCTTTCTCCCTCTTTCTCCCTCTCCCTCTCTCTCTCCTCCCCCCTCTCTCTCTTTCTCTCTCTCTCTCTCTCTCTCTCTCTCTCTCTCACGTTTTCAAGTTTTGTACGCATCATCTCACTACTCTCACCCCTCCCCCGCTCTGCACACGCACAGTTGGAGGCTGAGGGCGTCGGCATGGCGTCTCTCTCTGTGTCTTTCTCTCTGTATATCTCCCTCTCCCTCCCTCTCTCTCTCTCCCTCCCTGTCTCTCCTCTTTCAAATTATTGGTCTCATCAACATCTCATTACTTTCTCCATCACACGTCCCCCCCCCTTCAGGTCGAGGCTGAGGGCATCGGCATGGCGCTCACAGTGGCGCAGCTTCCGTCGTCTGCGCAACCACTGGTGAGGAAATTAATGGCATGCTTGCGTGTGTGTGCGCGTGTGTGTGTGTGTGTTTGTGTGTGTGTGGTCGACTAATCAGTCCGTCGGAACCACTGGTGTTGGTGTTGGTGAGCCTTAGTGCAACCACACCGGTGTGAATGTGCGCAACGGACGGCCACTACTATTGGTGTTGCCTTGTTGCCTTAGTGTTGCCTTCTTGCCTGCTAGCGTAACCCCGCCGTTGCGCACGTGCGCGCACGCTGGCGGCCACGGTCGCGGCAGCAGCGCGCTCGGCCGCGTGGCCTTATTGCAGTCATTTAATAGTCGTGTTGCCTCAGCGGAAGGACAACTGCCACTGTTGTTGCCTTAGCGTAACCACACCGCTGCGCACGTGCTCACAGGCGGGCGGCCGCTATTATTGATGGTGCCTTAGTGTTGCCTGGTGTTGCTCTCTTGCCTGTCATTGGTGTTGCCTCCTAGCGCAACCACGCCGCTGCGCACGTGCGCGCAGGCGGGCGGCCACGGCCGGGGCAGCAG
>VFSX01000040.1:457500-530000 GCA_016618255.1 Chlamydomonas sp. UWO 241
ATCATCCCAGAGTCAACGGGCCCAAAGGTGTGGTGGTTGCATGGTTGTTGCATGGTTGGAGGCGAACAGCCATCTCATCATCCCAGAGTCTACGGGCCCTAAGGTGCGGTTGTTGCATGGTTGTTGCATGGTTGTTGCGTGGTTGTTGCGTGGTCGAAGGCGAACAGCCATCTCATCATCCCAGAGTCAACGGGTCCTAAGGTGCGGTCGCGGTCGTGTTGCCTGGCTGTTAGAGGCTGCTTCCACAGCTGTGAGCAGCTGCCTTGTCGTTCTGTGCTGTGCTGCACTGTGCACCCTGCACACACACACTCACACACATACACACACGCCCTGCACCCCCCCCAGATGAAGCTCGCGCGCAAGCTCGGCATCCCCGCAGTCACGGCCGTGTGGCTCACCGAGTCTGCGTACCGCGGGCAGCCGCTTGACCCCGATGGCTTTGGGCCGAGGGAAGGGCCGGACGGCGACGGCGGCGGCGCGGGTGTCAGCACGCAGGTGCGTGCATTGCTGCAAAATTGTGACTGTGTCAGTGACATAGGCTTGCCAGCAAAGGCATCTTTTCGTCCCAGTACCACCGCAGGCCTGGACACCCAAGTCCAGTCACGGCCCCAACAATCACTTGCGAGGGGCGGTAGCCACCAGCCGCGTGCCTGCCAACGCGCAGTCCTGGAGCAACAAAGAAGAGCTCCTGTGTCCCATGAACCCCCTTTGAAAACCCTCCCCTGTGCCCCCCCCCCCTCCCCCCCTCCAGGCTGTGCCGAGCCAGATGGGCCAGACGCAGGTGCCCGGCGGAGCTGGCACGCAGCTGCTGCTGGCCCCGAGCCTTGGTGGCGCCGGGGGCATGGCGATGCGCCCGCCCGTGCCGTTGCCGCGCGGCATGGCGGGCGGTGGGGGCAGCAGCCAGGGCGCGCGCGGGGGCGGGCTGCAGGTCGGTAGTTTGGGTCTGTTTCCTAGGCCCCGGGGTTGTACGGGGGTGGGGTGGGGGTGCACAAGGGCCAAGCGGCAGGCATGTGGGGCATGGCGACGCGCCCACCCGCGCCGCTGCCGTGCCCGCCAGGATCACCGCCAACAACGCACCGGGCGCGCACACGCACACCCACGCACACACACGCAAACACACACGCACACACACGCCCGCGCACACACGCAAACGCATGCACACGCACACGCAAACGCACACACACATACACATGCACACACGCACACACGCAGGCCTCCCTCCTCGCACGGATCAGCGCCAGCAGCGCGCCGGGCGCCGACATGCCTTCCCCCCGGCCGAGCCAGCCGACAGCGTCAGCAACGGTGTCGATGATGCCAGGCGCAGCGGACGCCTCCGCCGCCACTGGCGGTGGCGGTGGCGGCGGCAGCCGAGGCGGCGGCATCGCCGCCGACCCCGCAGCCGCGCCGTCGATGTCGATGCCGCCGCCGCTGCCGCGCCCGCCGCCTCCGCGCGCCGCGCCCACCGCTACAGGTGAGCCCGCGCCGCTTGGTTTCTTTCCCCGGCCGCGCTGCTCTTGTCCGAGCTGCTGGCCTCGAGGTGCTTCTTGACCTTGATCGCAGCCTCAAACGCGAACGCCGCTCCTTGTTTGTCCACACAATACCCACGTCCCGTGCCCCAGCACACACACACACACACCCCGCTCCCGCGCACACACTCACCCGCACTCGCACGCGCGCATGCACGCGACGCACTCCCGCACGCTGCCCAGCGCTCACAGGGGGCGCGCTGGCGCTGGTGTCGATGGGCAGCGCAGGCGACGGCAGCGGTGGTGGCTGTGACGGGAGCGCCGCGACAGGCGCAACAGGGGTCAGCGAGGAGCCGGTCGGCACGGGCGCCATGGTGCTCGGCTCCGCCGACGACAACCACGCGGTCATCGCCGAGATCCACTCGCTCATGCACGCGGTTGGGGGCAGCGGGCGCGGCGGGCGCGGCGGCGGCGCGGGCGGGCTGCCGGATCCGGGGTGTACACAGGCCGACGCACCGCCTCCCTCGGGGTCGGCGCTGCTGCTGGCCTCCCGAGGCGCAGACTCCAACGGGTCAGGTGGGGCTGGGTGCGTTCGTGTGTGCATGTCCTTGGGCAGGGGGGGGGGGGGCGGGAGGGCACTCGCTCGCACCCGCAAGTCCTGATCGGGCAAGACACGAGTCAACAGAGAAGGCAAACTGCCACCACTTTGCCGCCGCTTAGTTAGGCTCGTCGAACTCCGACTCCTGTGGGCCTAAGTGGCACAGCTAGTGCAGAAACACTCATACTGATGCACACGCGTGCAACTGCGCGCAGAGGGCCCGAGTGCTGCATCGCTCGGGGGCAAGCGCGGTGGCAGCACCGCGGCGACGGCGACGACGCAAGAGGGGCGCGGCGGTGCGTGCAGTTGTGTGTGCCTGTGTATGGAGGGTCGGAGAGGTTCAGAGAGCAGAAGAGAGGAGAAGTGGGGAGGAGAAGGGAAGGGAGGGATGGCGCCCACGCACGCTTGACGCTAGCCCCTGGACTCTACAATAACCCCCCACCACCGCGGGTGTGATGTGCAGGGCGGCGCGTGGGCGGCGGGCGAGCACGTGCCGCGCGCAGCGGGCAGGGCCGTGACGGGTCGTCTGCACCAGCGCTGGGCGGCCGCAACCTTGACGATGACGCCGGGATGCTCGGGCACGGGGAAATGTCGCAGGTGCGTTTGCTGGTTCGTGCGCGCCTATCTATTAGGTGCGTCACACACGACTAACATCCACCATCATCGCCCCCCCCCCCATGCAGGCGATCGGGTACGACCTCGGCGGCGGCCCTGCGCCCGCCGAGCGCCTCACCCGCACGCGCTCGCGGTCAGGCTCCATCGAAGGTGCCGGCGGCAGCGGCGGCAGCCGCGGCAGCGGCGGCGACGCGAGTACCAAGGCGCAGATCATCAGCCGGATCACGGGGGGGCTTGCGGGCGGCGGGCGTGGCGCACATGCGCGCGGCACGTCGCCGGCCGCGCCCGGCGGGCTCGACGGGCTCATCTGATCGATCGATGTGTTTGGGGGGGGGGTAGGACAGTACACTAGTACACAGCGCAGTGCGCGTAGGGTAGACATCACGGCGTGGTCGCGCTTTTCCTGCTACTTCCGCCGCAGCTATCTACAAGTCAAGTAATGATGATGATGGATTTTTCAGTCGTGTGTGACGCACCCAACAGGCAGCGTGTACAACTTTGCTCGGCGAATAGCGCCCTAGCACTTCAAACAGGTGGCTGGCAGATAGAGACGGGTAGAGAGACAACGGGTTACAGGCAAGTCGACAGCCCTGGGGCTGGTGAGCGACGCTACCAATCTTCATACAGTTTACCACCTACCACACACAGGATGCACACAAGACAACACAGGGATAAGGATCCCGATCCCGGATCTCGGTTGTCAATGAAAGAGGAGTCTATTTCTCTTTGATATCGGCTGATTAAGAACTTGGCAGTCAAGCAGCAGCTGTGAGCATGGACGGCGCATGCGCGCTTCATTCGTATACTTGGACACTCCTAAGAGACATGGGGGGGACAGGCCAGGGTCTGGCTATCAGGCCGCACTATGCCCCCCGCCTCGCTCACATACAGGGGCTGGGGGGACATTTCTTCTGGGACGCAACCCTGGAGTGCCCTCCGCACTCGAACGGAACACGAAAATATAAGCTCTCAGAAAGCCCTTGAAGGGCGGAACAGGCGGTCAGCCGACCTGCAGGCGTTTATTTGTAACTGCCCGTTCAGTGCCGCTGGCGGCACACCGCACAGTTGAAGGAGCACATGCCACTCGTGGAAGACGGCGCCACATCAGCTGTCGCCCGCGCCCCCCGGACTTCCCGGCGCACACGGAAGCGCCCGCCACTCGTGCCGGGTCGCCGTGCTCACTCGTTGCCGGGGGCACAACCAGCAGGTCCGGGCGCGTGAGGTATATCGTTAGCAGCATTGCGCAGCCGTAGTGGCTGTGCCCGCTGAGTGTGGGTGCGGATGGGTTGGCCCCGCACGCATTTGTCTGGTAGACTGGCGCACTGCGTGGCCTTGCGGGCTCTCTTAGTGGAGCTCCCCTAGACTTGTCGTCTAGGCCTGAACTCACGCCCCGGGGTCCTCCGGGCACGTACGTGTAAAACCTGTAAAACCGCACGTACATGCGCCACGAGCCGCCGCTCACGACCGCCAGACCCGGCACAAACCGGAGCTGCCCGTTGCCACGCGTGCAGCGCGCCAGCAGCCGATGCACGTCACGCCCCGGCACTGGCGGAGTCACTTTGGCCGCGGCACAACGTCCAGAAGCTCCGGTTGCGACAGGCACATCTGCAACAGCGCCGCACAGCCGTCGTGGCTATGCCCGCTGGGCGCGCCGCGCCGCGCGTGCGGGTCGGCAGCTGCCGCCGTCACATTCACGCCACGACCGACGCCCCGCGTCTGCCGGATTTGTTGGCGCAAACAGAAGTGCGCGTCGCCACGCGTGCGGCGCACCGGCAGCACCCGCGTCCCGGCCATCGTGCCCCGTCACTTTGGCCCCGGCACGACGTCCAGAAGCTCCGGCCGCGACAGGTACATCTGTAGCAGCGTCGCGCAGCCATAGTGACTGTGCCCGCTGCGCGCGCCGGGCGCGTGCACCGAGCCCGGGACGGCGCTCGGTCCGTCGTCGTCTGCCGAGAGACGTGCGGCGGCAACGGCGGCGGCGGCGGGCGCGGTGGAGGGTGCCGACGCACGGTCAACGCTCGCGCGCGGCGCATCGCCCTCGACGCAGCCGCTGTCGCTGGTTCCCCCGCGCGCGCCGGGGAGGTCAAGGCTCTTGGACGGGGGGCCTTTAGACGAGGCCGACCGTGCGCCGGCGCCGCCTGCAAGGGCGTGCGCGTGTGTGTGTTTGAGCGTGTGCCTGTGCGTGCGTTTGTGCGTGTGTGTGAGTTCGGGGGGCTCTTATTGGACGGGTCGGCGCCCAGCGCGAGTGCGAGGCCGCCTTTGGACGAGGGCGCCTGCGTGCATGCGCCGCCTGTAACGGCGTGCGTGTGTGCGTGTGAGCGCGCGCACACGTGTTTGTGGGTGCGTGTGAGTATGGCAGAGGGGGGCGCTCGTTTAACGGATCGGCACCCAGCGCGAGGAAGAGGCCGCCTTTAGACGTGGCCGACCGCGCGCCGGCAGAGGGAGGCTCTCGTTCAACGGGTCGGCGCCCAGCGCGAGGCCCCGCCTTTGGACGAGGCCGACCGCGCGCCGGCGCCGCCTGCAATGGCGTGCGTGTGTGTGAGCGTGTGCGTGTACGTGCGTTTCTGCGTTTGTGCGTGTGTGTGTGAGTTAGGGGGGCTCTTATTGGACAGGTCGGCGCCCAGCGCGAGGGCAAGGCCGCCTTTGGACGAGGGCGCCCGCTCGCCGGCGCCGCCTGCAACAGCATGCGTGTGTGCGTGTGAGCGCGCGCACATGTGTTTGTGGGAGCGTGTGCGTGTGCCAGAGGGGGGCTCTTGTTCAACGGGTCGGCGTCCAGCGCGAGGCCGCCTTTGGACGAGGTCGCCCGCGCGCCGGCGCCGCCTGCAATGGCGTGCGTATGTGCGTGTGAGCGCGCGCACACGTGTTTGTGGGTGCGTATGAGTGTGGCAGAGGGGGGCTCTCGTTTAACGGGTCAGCGCCCAGCGCGAGGCCGCCTTTGGACGAGGGCGCCCGCGCGCAGGCGCCGCCTGTAACAGCGTGCGTGCGTGCGTGTGTGCACGCGCGCACGTGTTTGTGTGTGCGTGTGTGGGTGTGTGCGCGCTCGTGCGTGCGTGTATGATTGCTGTATGTGAGTGTGTGCTTGTGTGCGTGTGCGTGTGTGTGTTTGTGTGTGTGTGTGTGTGAGGGAGGCAGCATCACATGCGCCGACTTGTAGAGGCACCCATGCGTACCAGAGGGCGGTCCCGGGATGCAGCCGGAGCGCACGCACGTGCATTGCATGAGCCAATCTTTCCTTAGCGTCTTACGTACAAACACACACACACACACACTCACGCGCGTGCGCACAGTTCATGCATGCCTACGGTGCACACCAGAGGGCGGTACCGGAATGCAGCCGGAGCGCTCGCACGTGCATTTCATGAGCCAATCTTTCCTAAGCGTCACACATAGGAGCTGCGGGGCGACTGCGGTGCCCTGGTAGTGGTGCCGAGTGGGCCAGAGCCAATACAGCAGCCAGGGGGGCGATGTGCACAGGAGCACGTTACGTCTCCCCCTCGCCCACCAGGCACCTTGCCAGGACCCATGCCGGACTTTTGCGTGGCGGGGAGGAGAGGCGCAGGCCTGCAGAACTCTGATCCAATGCCTGTTGCTATGCTCCTTGGAGGAGCTGGCGCCCGTCAATGCATGCTGGACATCGGTCAAGATGGCTGCTCGTGGGGGCGAGCTACCATCAGGGCTTCAGCGGTGGTGACCGCCGAGGCAACAACAGAGTTTATCCGCTTCACCATCGCAGCGTTTGTCACCGCGCTCACCCTCGGGGGCACTCGTCTGCCGGTGACTGGCGTCGGCATTGGTCTTCAGGCAGCCTGCCATGACGACTCTGTTTGCCCAGGCCCCCCTGGAGGGTGGGACCTGGCCATGCATGACGCATGGGGCGCAGGCAGAGCCCCATGCATGGAGTTGGACAACCATGCACCATGCCAGGCGGGGACTTTTCTGCTTCAGCGCCGCCAGTCGGCACAGCCGGCGTGGTTGGCCTCAAAGGCCAGGAGGAGGACGGTCCTTTCCTATACGCTCCTTGCCAGACATGTCCCCCAGGGACTTGTTTGGGTCTAAACTAGCCGGCGGGAGCGGTAGTCTAGACGGCAGGTAACCGGCTGGTGGCTATCGTCCTTCACAGGGCGGTGGCACTAGGACTAGTGTTGTCTTAGCTGGAATGCCATGTAACTGTAACTGTAACTGTATGCTCCTTGGAGGCGCCATCACGCGGCTCGCCAATGCTCGTCGCAGCGCGGCGCTGGACGACATTAGCGACCGTGGAACTGTTGGTAGTCCATACCACTTGCTTTCCATCCTTTTGGGATGGAGGGGATGGCCAATTGAGCATATGGGCATTGCGACCAATTAGGGTGGGCCCCCATGTGTCTGGGAGTTAATCTTTCCCAACCCAGTAGGGGTGTCAGGACCGCCCCGCCCGCCCCGCCCCCGCAGGCATGGGTTCCCCTACGGTTCCTGAGCTTAAGTCCAGAGGGAGGGGTGCAGGCTCACAGCCAGACAGCAGGGATCAGCTGGAACACAGCAAGTGTCATAATTTGCCCCCAGTCATAATTTGCCCCATATTCTCCTACAAACACACACACACACACACACACACACGCGCGCACGCGCGCGTGCACAGTTCATGCATGCCTACGGTACGTACCAGATGGCGGTGCCGGGATGCAGCCGGAGCGCACACACGAGCGGAGCTCGGCGAGATCAAAGCGGGGGCGCGGCGCAGCCTGCGTGCGTGTGAGTGCGTGTGTGTGAGGGGGAGAGAGAGAAGAGGAAAGAGAAGAGAGGTCAAAGTTGGGAAGAATTAGAAGAAGATGAGAGAGAGACAGAGAGAGAGGGGGGGGGGACGCACACGGGTGAAGACGAAGTAGAAGAAGATGAGAGGGGGGGGGGGCGTGCACGCGAGAGAGGAAAAAGAAGAAGATGAGAAAGAGAGAACGAGAAAGAGGGGGAGGGAGTGCACGCGAGTGCAGAAGAAGTAGAAGAAGGTGAGAGAGGGGGAGGGAGTGCACGCAAGAGAAGACGAAGACGGTGAGAGAGAGAGAGAGAGAGAGAGAGAGAGTGTGGAAGGGAGTGCACGCGAGTGAAGAAGAAGTAGAAGAAGATGAGAGAGGGGAGGGAGTGCACGCGAGAGAAGAAGAAGAAGACGAGAGAGAGAGACGGAGAGACAGAGAGAGAGATGATGATGATGAGAGTTTTACAATCCACTTCTGGCGGTCACACGTACGGTTCCAAAGCTCCAGTGGGACTTAGAGAAACAAGGCTCAAGGCCCACAAAAGGTCAAGCTACAAGTAGCCCACGGTAACGCCATCCACACTTGGTGGAGGGCGCCAAGCAAGCAGCACCACTGTGCAGGCTGCACACCCAGCCCCTCAAATGGCCAGAGGGCGGACCCAAGGTATAAAACCATGAAGGGACCAAAAAGCCCTCCCCCAGACCACCGGAAGCGGGGCTAGTAGCACACCCGCCGCAGCACTCTACTCAGCGACCACACCGCACCCGCCACCGCACGCGTGTGGCGCCACCTCCCCTTCAAAAACACCCCCAGAGGGAATGCCATCTAGCAAGCAGGTGCAGGCACCCGCTCGCCGTCAACGACGAGGCGCGCGCGTGGAACTGCGCCCGCTTCCCCGCAACCTTGGCGGCGAGGAAAGCGGGCCACAGCGCCTGGTGCTGCGCCTCCTCGCGGTCACTGAGGACGTCGAAGACGGCAGTCGAGTCCACGCAGCGGCGCAGCTCGTGGCGCCAGCGCACGACAGTGTCGGCCGCGGCGTCAGACGCCACGGTGAAGAGCACACGCAGCACACCGCCCCCGCGTGGCTCCACGCCGATGCCCTCGACGGCAGGCTTGGCGTTGAGGAGCGACGCGGACACGACGCCACCATCAGCCGGCTCCCCCCGGCCGGTGCCGCCGTAGAGGAAGCGCACGACATCCGTAGCCAGGCGGACGGGCAGGCTTGTGCCGTCCTCGGCAGCTGCAGCGATCCGCTCCGCCGCCGCCGCCGTCGCCTCCTCTTCATCCATCCGCCTGCCACGGCCCGCGAGGAACCAGTTGGCGCCGCGTGCCACCGGGATGGACAGCACGAAGCTGCGGCGCAGCGACGTGTCGCCCACACGCGCAGGCAGCCCCCCCGGCGGGAGGGGCCGCGCGCAGATGCGGCACGCGAGGCGCCCGACGCAGGCTGCTCCGTCGCCGGCCCCCCCCCCGCCGACGCCACAGGGGCGGCAGCAGCAGCGGGCCGGGCAGGCTGAGCAGCCTCGGCAGCAGGCGCAGCGCGGGGCGCCGCACTGTGGGCCGCATGGCCGGCTCGCGCGCGGGCGGGCTCTGCATGCGGCATCTGCATGGGTGCCCCAGGGACGCAGCTCACCAGGAGGCTCACCACATCCACCAGGGACGCAATCTGTTGCGCCTGCGCCTGCATCACAGCGAGCACCCCCGCAAGGGTACCGTTGTGGCCGGCGTCGGCAACCTGTGGCGCGCCCACCTGCGTCGGCGCATTCTGTGGCTGGGCGCGCGCCCTCGCCTCCCTGTCCAGCAGCCCCCCTACCAGGCGTCTGATGTCTGCCTGTCCCGCGGTGAGGGCGCGGAGGGCGTCTGTGGTGTCGGCCGAGGCCGAGATGTGGTTGCTGGCGTCGCCATGCAGGTGTTGCGCAGCCTCCGCGTATGTGGTTGCCCCCCGCGCCCCGTGGAGCGCCGAAAGCTGTGTCTGTGTCGCATCCACGCACGCGCGGTGGCGTGGCGGGGAGTCTGAGCCGGGGGAGCCGCTGCTCACCGGTGATTCTGTGGTGGTGGCCGCGCGGGCGATGAGCGCGCCGGCGGCCGCACTGTGTTTGCGCGCCTTAGAGCGCGTCATGAGTCATGGGAGCATATAGGATGGCGGTGATGGAGAGAGACAGAGAGAGAGGGGGAGGGAGTGCACGCGCGTGCGCGGTTGCGTGTGGTTGTCGTTGTCGTGGCTCTGGTGGGGTTCGTTTGGTGCTTTGATGCTTTGATGTTTTGCCCCTTTTCTACGCATGCAGTTACTTCACAATCAGTCATCCTTGGGAGGCCATCCCCACCCAACCTGTGACCAAAATGTGGCCACAACCAAACTTCCAAAGTCGACACAACGGCCCCATCGCGCGTGCAGAATGACTTCTCGACACGTAATATAGACATGCGTGTCAAGATCGTGTGCTGGGATACGTCGTGGGGCCGTCACGGGCCTCGCGGAGCGCCATGCAACAGTCGCACCCAACCCCCTGCCGCGCCGCTGGGGGGAGCCAGCCCCCCGCGACGCCTCCAACCGATCTTCAAAACCTGTGGCATGAACTTGACGAGGCGCTGGGTCCCGTGCCGTGCCGCGTTGCCGCGGTCGCTGTGCTGGGCGACACCAAACTTTCGGCATGTTTTGCGGCGTCGCCTCTGGACCAAATCCACTTTTGACACGTGCTTTTTAGTTGCCGCCAATCTCATTTAGACGCATGCGTCGTGGGTGACCGTGGCTTGGAGAGACGTAACCGTGACGTGTAACGTTTGACGCCAAACGATTTCGTTCCGCATTTCACCGTCTCTCCAAGCCACGGTCACCCACGACGCATGCGTCTAAATGAGATTGGCGGCAACTAAAAAGCACGCGTCAAAAGTGGATTTGGTCAACCAGGGAAGCCACAAGAAATTCCCAAAGTTTGGTGTCGCCCCACTTTGCCCCCTGGGGTGGGCCCAGGTTGTGTGGGGATGGCCGGGAAGGCTTTAGCAATTAATTGTTATTCCGCTTTTTCCCAGCTTTTCCCCGGCACAATTATGTTTTCCCCGCCTTTTCCCGGCACAATTATTGCAGTTCGGGTTTTGAATGGCCTACCCCACATCAATCGATTAACGGAGGCGCGTTCTTGTCGCCGAGCCCTGGACCCAGCAATGCGGCGCTGCTGGTGACGAGGATATCCGTGCCGCTGAGCGGGGTAAAATATGACTGGCCCGGCTCCTGCTAGACTGCCCCTCGGTGGAACACTTCAGGAGCGGCTTGCCCGGCGCTGCCATGGCTTGGCGAGTAGCCGCGGCGCTGCCGCGGCCCGTGCTGGGAGACGGCCCTTATCCTCCCCCCATGCAGGACGCCATGCGGCACCGATCTCGACGAGTTGATCGACGAGCGGAGGAGCTGGCGCCCGTCAATGCATGCTGGACATTGGTCAAGATGGCTGCCCGTGGAGGCGGGCTACCATCACGGCTTCAGCGGTGGCGACCGCCGAGGCAACACAGAGTAAATCCGCTTCACCAATCGCAGCGTTCGTCACCGCGCTCATCCTCGGGGTCGCTCGTCTGCCGGTGACTGGCGTTGGAAGGTCTTCAGGCAGCCTCCATGACAACTCTGTCGTCCATGCACCCCTGGAGGGTGGGACCTGGCCATGCATGAGGCATGGGGCGCCGGCTGAGCCCCATGCAAACGAGAGCTGGACAGCCATGCACTGCCAGGCGGGGACCGTTCCAGTCAGCGCCAGTCGGCTCTGCCGGCTTGACTGGCCACAAGGCCACTACTGTGACCCTGAGGAAGGTCCTCTCCTATATGCTCCTTGCCAGACATGTCTCTCAGAGACCGCTGTTTGGGGTAGTCTAGCCGGCGGGAGCGGTAGTCTATCGGCCGGGAGCCGGCGGTACTCTAGTACTTAAGTGTGCTGGAGTATCGGCGGGTGTCTCTAGTAGAAGAGAAGCCTGCTAAGCTGGAAACCCCGTGTTACTGTTACTGTTACCCCACATCGAAAATCGAGAATCGAGAAACGACAAATCCACAGACGCCCCCGGTGCTCCAACCTCCGTAGGCAGCTGCGCAATGTCGTATCATTGACTGCTGTGGGAGGGGCGCTGCCGTGGGGGCCGCCCTGGGGCCGCAATGGCCGGGATGCCATGCAACACACCCGTCTTTGGAAGGACCGTGTGGCGCGCATGGCGCAAACCGCGACGCGCCACCGCTGCCCAGAGGTCTTTAGTGCAATGTAAAAGGCTTACGTGGGCGGGGGCGGCAGTCGGGCGCTGTGCATGGGCAAATCAGCGGCGGTGACGAGAGGTGCATGTGCAGTGTCACAGCGCAGCTTGTGCGCTACCGCGGCGCCCGACTGCCGCCCCCGCCCATGTAAGCCTTCTACATTGCACTGGAGACCTCTGGGCAGCGGTGGCGCGTCGCGGTTTGCGCCATGCGCGCCACACGGTCCTTCCAAAGACGGGTGTGTTGCATGGCATCCCGGCCATTGCGGCCCCAGGGCGGCCCCCACGGCAGCGCCCCTCCCACAGCAGTCAATGATACGACATTGCGCAGCTGCCTACGGGGGTTGGAGCACCGGGGGCGTCTGTGGATTTGTCGTTTCTCGATTTTCGGTTTTTCGATTTTCGATGTGGGGTAGGCCATTCAAAACCCAAACTGCAATATTTTTTTCCCCGAGCGGAAAAGCGGAAAGCGGAATAGCCTACAAAGCAATTAAAAAAAAACGCTCAAATTCCGCTCCGAGCGGTTTACTGCCATAGCAAGGATCACTGTTCAGAATCCACTGCCGGCGTTCACACGTTCGGTTCCAAAGCTCCAGCGAGACTTAAGAGAGCAGGCACGAGGCCCACCAAAAAGGTCAAAAGCCACAAACGCAGCCCACGGTAGCGCTAACAACGTAGTGGCGGGCACCAGGTAAGTGCAGTGCAGGCTCCACACAGTGCAGGCTCCACACCCAACCCCTCCTGTGGCCGGAGGAGAGATATCACGGTCTGTGTCACCAGTAATGATGTATAAGACCTGTGTCGGCGTCAGCGCCCGGTATAGATACACAACCATGAAAGGGACCAAGAAGGCCCAATGTGAGTCATGGCAGCCAAGGGCAGCCTCGCGCTGCGGTTGTTCACGTACGCCCTCACGGCCGCCATCTCGTCCAAAACGAGGTACTAGGGACTGGGAAGGTAGTCTTCGCTGGCAAGCCGATGTTACTGTTACTGTTACTGTTACTGTTTCGAAATGGGGATGTCAGGAACTCGTGGCAGCAGCCTTACGTTGCGGTTCTTCACGTATGCCCTCATGGCCGCCATCTCGTCCAGAACCCAACTACGAAGTGGCGGGCACCAAGCAAGTGCAGTGCAGGCTCCACACCCAACCCCTCCTGTGGCCGGAGGGCGGACCAAAGGTGATGATGATGGATATCACAGTCTGTGTGACACCAGTAATGATGTGTCAGACCTGTGTCGGCGCTAGCGCCCGGTATAGATACACAACCATGAAAGGGACCAAGAAGGCCCAATGTGAGTCATGGCAGCCTCACGTTGCGGTTCTTCACGTATGCCCTCACGGCCGCCATCTCGTCCAAAACCCACTTGACGAGCTCTTCCCCCATCAGGTCGTTCAACGTGGCGGCCAGCTTCCCTCCGCTGCCGTCCTCGCTGCTGTCCGAGTCATTGGGAAGGAAGCGGATCTGCGTGCGTGTGTGCGTGCGTGTGTGTGTGTGTGTGTGAACGTGCCAAGCAGCTAGCAGCGAGTAGCGAGCATGTGTGTGTGTGTGTGTGTTTGTGTGTGTGTGTGAGCGGCGGCCAGCTTCCCTCCGCTGCCGTCGTCGCTGCTGTCCGAGTCAATGGGAAGGAAGCAGATCTGCGTGCGTGTGTGTGTGCGTGTGTGTGTGTGTGTGTGTGAACGTGTCGAGCAGCTAGCAGCGAGTAGCAAGCTTGTGTGTGTCTGTGTGTTAGCGGCGGCCAGCTTCCCTCCGCTGCCGTCCTCACTGCTGTCCGAGTCATTGGGGAGGAAGCGGATCTGCGTGTGTGTGCGTGTGCATGTGTGTGTGTGTGATGGCGGGGGGGGGCATGTGTGTGATTTTGTGCTAGTGTGTGCGCGCGTGCGTGCGTGCTTTTCCGTGACGACCCGCGCCCCGCCATGGCCACACCTTTTTGTGCGTCGCCGGGTCGACAAACGGCCGGACCATGTTCCATACTGGCGTCATGATGCTTGGTGCGTCGAGCACGATGAGCTGGCCCAGCCTCTCGGGGTAGTGCGTGCCCTTTGTTGTGGTGGGGGAAGGCATGTGTACGTGTGTGGGGGTGGGGGTGGGGTGGAGGGGATGCCAAATGGGTGGAGAGCACAAGAAGCTGGTCCAGTCTGTTGGGTGCAGTCTGCTTCAAGACCCACCGTCAACTCCATGGCCGACATCGCCAAAAATGCGTCTCCGGCGGGTTGAGAGATTGAGGGAGTCAGCATGAAGCCCGGGGTGGGCCGTCGTTTTCCCGAGATACTAAACGTGAGTTGGGTTTTAAAACTGAGCTGAGAAGGTCCGTACGCTCATCTTGAGTGCGACCCAGTCAGTGGTTTCCTTTTCAGGGTTTTTAATTAATCCCTCCACAGCCGGATTTTGCTTTGACCGCGTTGACCGTTGACATCACGTTGCCCATTTGTCCTCACACATCACTCATTGGAAACCTCTTGACGAGCTCTGTCTGGCGGGCTTGTCAGACTACTAACCACCGAATGGGTCGAGCTGTGTTCAAGGTCAAAGTACAGCCGGAATACAGTACCCAATACGCAAATGGCTGTCGACAGCCGAAAAGGAAATCACTTGACCCAGTACTTGTCATTCGCGGCCGTCACGAAGCAGTGATCCCCCTGCAAGCCGTATACCGCTCGGGGCCGGATGTCCCATTCCCCAGACAACCATCCCACACTTGGTGGGGGAGGGCGCGGAGGGGTGCGTTGGAAAGCTCTCGCCGAGAGCAGCACAACGGCATGCGTTGCGTGAATACGCGCTGTGCTGTGTGCCTGGTATGAGTGGCCAACGTTGCTGGAGCCGGTAAACAAATAATAACTGCAATCCGTCCCAGGGGACACGGTCGCGAAGCAGCGGAAGCACTGACAGCTACTCACCGTCAGCTCCACATGGTCGTGTGACCGACACCGCCAAAAATGCGCCTCCGGCGAGGTGAGAGATTGAGGGAGTGAGCGTGAGGCCCGGGGCGAGCCGTCATTTCCCCAAGATCCTTAGCGGAACCACTGACAGCTTCCCACCGTGAGCTCGATAAACGACATTGCGAGCCCGGGGTGGCAGTCGGCCAGGCCGAATCCGATGAAGTCGTTGAGCCAGACCCAGGACTCGACCCCCGGGGGCATCGCGCGGATCGCGAGCTCAAACGCCTGCACGCGAGCGGCAGCGGGTGTGAGTGGAAGTTTCTGAGCGAGGCGACTGTCCGTGCTGTATGATGACGCTCGGCGAACGCGGAAGACGACGCTTCGTAACTCGAATTTACCTAGAAGTCCAAAGGCGTGTTGGCAGCGGGGGCGGTGCGGCGGCGGCAGGCGGGAGGGATGTCCCGGCAGAAGAGGGGGGGGGGGGCGACAGGCTGGGCTGGGTGGCCTCGACGCGCCCCCTCAACGCACGTGCGACGCCTGTTCACTTGGATCGCGTGCACACACACACACACACACACACACACACACACACACACACACACACACACACACCGCGCGTGCGCGCTTGCGCGCGTGCACACACGCACACACACTGGCTGGCGTGCACGCACGCACGCACGCACACACAAAGCCTGCACAGCGGTCCCCACCTGAACCATGTGCTCCACGAGCGGCTCGACGCTCTTCGACTTGAACAGAAAGTTGGAGTACATGACGGGGCGGCCGAGCTTGTCGTGGCCCACGCTGCGATGAAGCACATCACCAAGCGGTGTGTGCGTGCGTGCGAGCAGCATGCGTGCACGGGACCGCCATGGGGCGTTGTTGAGGCACGCGTGTGGCGGGAGCATGTGCATGTATGCTGCAGGTGGCCCTCGCGTGCATGGCCCATGCGCCCCCATGCGCGAGCGCAACACAGCCCATGCTGCCCCATCTATCCTGCGCCCTTCGCCCAGATCGTCCAAAACGCGCCGACGTGAACTCACAGGTGGAGGTAGTGGCTTCTTGGCTCCTTGGCGCAGGCGCTGCATTCGACTGATTCTGGTTGATGTTCAAGCCTCCATGCTGCAGTCTCCACTAGCCTGCTCCTAGCCTCCTGCAGATCTCCGCCCACTGCACGGTAGAAGCGTTGCAACGTGGCGTCTGCAGACACAGTGGCAGCTGCATCTGGCCCTACATCTGCCTCAACAAGTGCTCGCAGGCCCACGAGCTCGGCATCGCTCAACGCGTGGAGTGCCTCCGATGCCATCTTAATTAATAGTTACGGTGTGCAAGGCGTGGGCTGATTTCAACCCCGATTGTGTGGGGGTATGAAGGAAAGGCTCATAGACTAGGTTAGATGGAGCGACCCCCGACACTCTCCACTAGGTGGTCAAGGTGCGCATGGTGTCACTTGTGCATGGGGGCGTGCTGCGACAGAGCGTACGGCGTGCCCCCATATTACATGCAACCGCATGCATGCGCGCGCATGGGTGATTATAAGCGCCATGCACACACCCTACCCCCCTCCCGCACCCCCCCTACCCCGCGCAGATCCAGGTCCTTGACGCCACAAGGATGCCGCCTGCTGAGGCAGCAGGGGCAGCGCGGAGAGGGGATCAGCGGCGAGACGGGGGCGGGGACGCAGCACACACGCACGCCGGTGGCGCTGCCGGTGGCGCCGCCGGTGCTGCTGCCAGTGGCGGTGCTGCCGCTGGTGGCATGACCCCCGCCGAGCTCCTGGTCAAGTGGCTCTTCCCCATGCTGCTCCTCCTGCTGGGGTTGCGCGTCTTCTACATGGTGATCCAGCCGCAAGCTGACCAGTTCCTCACGAGCCGCAGGGCGGGCGCGCCCGCGCGCACGCCCGACTACTATTACTACAACGAGGCGACAGGGCAGGTGCAGTGGGAAGACCCAGGGGACGTACCGCATGAAGAGCCCGACGGCACGCGCCATTGGGTCACGCCCGACGGCGTCAAGACGCCAGCCGACCCGAGTGCCGGCAAGTACGCATGGTGAGAGCGCTGCGCGCGCGCTGTGCGCAAGGCAAGCCGTGGTACGGGGTGGCGTGCATGCGCCACGCAGCGCGAGGGGGCCTGGCATGGCATGGGATGCACACGCGCGTGTGCGTGGAGCGCGCGTGGCTGGGCTGCGTGCCAGTGCCTTCCTCAATTGATTCAGATGAATTAATTTACCGCCACTGGCCACCAGCGAAAATCCTGAATTGCCTAACTTGGCGATTTTTTTTATGCGAAACAGTGCGAAAATTGCAATTTTCACACTTTTCGGCCGAAATTGTCGCGATGTAGGTGGTGAGCTGCCCATCGGGAAACTAATCATTACCGCCTGTTGACCGCCGTTGGCGGTAGACTGCGTAGTTGGGGAAGCACTGCTGCATGCGCGTGGCAGGAGCAGATACACGCAGGGAGGGAGGGAGGGAGAGGGGGGGGGCTTCGTTCTGGACTCACATGACATACAGCATGGCAAGGCTTGCCGAGAGTAGCCTGCTTAGCTGGAAACCCCCGTGTTACTGTTACTGTCACATGACACACAGCAGGGCAAGGCTTGCCGAGGTACAATAACTCCAAAAGAAGCTTCCAGGTATGAACTAGAGATAGCGACTAGCAGCTCTTTCCAAGCATCCATGGGTTCTGCGAACTTGAATTGCTCGTGCAGATGCGAGCGAGTCAACACTGGACGAAGAGACCCTATGAACCTTCACAAGGGGAGGCGCAGCACGGAATAACGGCACGGAATAATGATTCGTTGTCATGATGGCTCGGATGACACAGTGGTGGCACGTTAGCACAGGGGGCAAAATAGCACAGGGGGCAAAATAGCACGCTGCTACTTGAGCGCTGACCCCTGCTGACTGGCTGTGTGCCCGGTGCCCCCCTTCTGAACTTCAGCTGCGCAGATGTGGGGGAACCCATGTGCACGTGTAGCAGACGGGCCCAAAAGAGTCCTAGGTGTCGGTGTCGGGCGCTGCCAGCCTTATTATTGAGGTGTTTGTGACAAAACGAGGGCGGGGGTGTTGAACTGTATTTTTTTTTAGAGAGAGTTGTGTTACTCATCCACTGCCGGCGGTCACAATCAGTTCTAAAGTTCCAGCGGGACTATCAGACAGCAGGCACAAGGCCCACCAAAAGGTCAAGCTACAAAAGTAGCCCACAGTAGCGCCACCCACACTAGGTGGTGGGCGCCAAGCAAGCAGCACCGCAAGCCAGGCACCACTGTATGTAGTACACAGCCTGTCGTGCAGCTGATTGATGCAGACTCCAGACCGCTGCTCTGCTTGTCTGTCTGGTCAGTCCCTTTTCCTCAGCAGGGGGGTAACGCACCGGCCGGCAGGAGCACGCCTCACCCTTGCCCCACTCTCCATGCTCTCTCCCTCGCAGGGTGGAGCAGTACAGCGCGGAGCTCGTGCGGCCCTACTTCTTCAACCTAGAAACGTCAGAGTCGACGTGGGAGCGGCCAGCCGACCTGTCATGGCGGCGGATCAAGGTCGAGGACCCGGAGTAGGCCAGGCGGGCGGGCGGCGGGGGCGAGCGAGTTCAGCGCGCGGCCCCCTCAGGGCCTGCACGTGCGCGTCGGCGCGGGCGACCAGCGATCATCGTAGATTCGGTTGCGCCACCTGCACTTTAGATCTAGCTCTAGCTCTAGCAGGCAGCAGTGAAGGCGCGCGGGCGTGTGTTGCACGGCGTCCCTGAAGCACCCGACACTGCACCCATCGCGCCGCGTCTCCCATGCTGTGCTTTGGCCTGCCTGCGGTGGTCTTGAGGCCCCCCCCTCCCCCCAGGCCGAGCAGACGCACCATGCACACACCCCTGACCTGGCCTGTGGTGGTCTTGAGCCCCCCCCCACCCCCTCCGGCCACTGGAGGGGTTGGGTGTGGAGCCTACACTGTGGTGCTGCTTGCTTGGCGCCCGCCACGACGTGGTTGGCGCTACCGTGGGCTGTTTTAGTAGCTTTACCTTTTTGGTGGGCCTCGTGCCTGCTCTCTTAAGTCCCGCTGGAGCTTTGGAACCGAACGTGTGACCGCCGGCAGTGGATTGTAAAACAACTTCATCAACTTCATCACCTCAAGCAGACGCACCACACGCCCGTCTCTCGTGGACCTGGTTCGCCTCCTCCTGATGAGCCGCGTCCCCGGGGCGCCCATGCACACGCCGCATGAAGTGCCGCATGCGGCCCACAGTGCGCCCTGCGCGGCGCCTGCTGCCAAGGCTGCTCAGCCTGCCCGGCCTGCTGCTGCTGCCGCCCCTGTGGCGTCGGCGGCGGGCGCGCCGGCGGCGGAGCGGCCTGCTGCGGCGGGCGCCGCGCGAGCCGCATCTGCGCGCGGCCCCTGCCGTCGGGGGGGGCTGCCCGCGCGTGTGGGCGACGCGTCGCTGCGCCTCAGTTTCGTGGCGTCGATCTCTGTGGAGGACGCCATCGTGTTCGTCACGGGCGGCGACGGATGCGGCCATGCTAATGACGTGTTCAGCGGCTGCTTCGCCGACGACGCGGAGGAAGCACGGCGGCGCGCCGCGGGCGCCGCGGCCGGCGTGAGCATGCCTGTCCGTTTGGCCACGAACATCGTGCGCTTTATGCACGACAACACTGGCAACTGGGATGGGCCGGCTGGTGGCGGCGTCGTGTCCGCGTCGTTCATCAACGCCAAGCCTGCCGTCGGGGGCATCGGTGTGGAGCCGCGCGGGGGCGGCGTGCTGCGTGTGCTCTTCACCGTGGCGTCTGGTGCCGTGGCAGACACTGTCGTGCGCTGGCGCTGGAAGCTGCGCCAGACGCAGGTTGCGGTCTTCGACGTGCTCAGTGACCGCGAGGAGGCGCGGCACCGGGCGCTGTGGCCCGCTTTCCTCGCCGCCAAGGCTGCGGGCCAGCGGGCGCAGTTCCACCGCGCGCGCCTCGTGGTTGACGGCGAGCGGGTGCCTGCACCTGCTTGCTAGATGGCATTCCCTCTGGGGGTGTTTTTGAAGGGAGGTGGCGCCACACGCGTGCGGTGGCGGGTGCGGTGTGGTCGCTGAGTAGAGTGCTGCGGCGGGTGTGCTACTAGCCCGCTTCCGGTGGTCTGGGGGAGGGCTGTTTGGTCCCTTCATGGTTTTATACCTTGGGTCCGCCCTCTGGCCATTTGAGGGGCTGGGTGTGCAGCCTGCACAGTGGTGGCTGCTTGCTTGGCGCCCGCCACCAAGTGTGGATGGCGTTACCGTGGGCTACTTGTAGCTTGACCTTTTGTGGGCCTTGAGCCTTGTTTCTCTAAGTCCCACTGGAGCTTTGGAACCGTACGTGTGACCGCCAGAAGTGGATTGTAAAACTCTCATCATCATGACGGCAACGGAGGATGGCAACGGCCGGCTGATGGTGATGGATATCACGTGGGGTGGTGGGGGCGCGGGCGGTGGGGGTGGAGGTGGGGGAGCTGGAGGTGGGGGAGCTGGGCGGCTGCGCCTCGTCAATGCGTACCTGCCGGCCTCGCAGCCGAACCGGCCAGCGGTGCAGGCGGCGTTCATCGAGGAGCGCATCCGACCGCTTGCTGCTGGCCAGACGCACCTCGTGCTCGCAGGCGATTTCAACTTTGTCGAGAGCCCGCGTGACCGCGCCCGCTCTGAGGGGCCCCTCGAGTGGCGCGACCGCACCCCGGCGGTGGCGATGGCAGCGCTGGAGGAGGACTCCCCGCTCCGTGACGCGTACCGCCTCATCCACCCCATGCAGAGGGGGTACACCTTCAGTGCGTATAATGCACAGGCGCGGCTCGACCGCCTCTACGTGTCGATGGCCCTCGTGCAACGCGTCCTCGGGTGCGACGCGGGCGAGTCGGGCGGGTCGGATCACCGCGTTGTGGCAATGCACCTCTCCCCCCTGGTGCCAGAGGCGCGCGGGCCGGGGCGGCCGCGTGTGCGTGCCCATTTCTGGGCTGATCGTGACTTGGCCGATGGGTTCAGGCATGGTTTGGTCGGGAGGCAGCGGGGGCGCCCACCCATGGCCACACGGAGCTCATGCAGTGGTGGCAGGCTTTCAAGCCGCGTCTGGCTCGCGAGGCCCGCCGTCTCGACTGCGACCTGGGTCGGCGGCGAGATGCTGTGTCGGTGGAGGTGACCCGGCTGCGTGCAGACCTGCAGCGAGCGCGCGCGGCCGTTGAGGCGGGGCGCGATGGGCTTGCGGAGCTCGCCGGGCTCTATGCGCTGCAGCGGCACCTGGACGCGGCGGTGCGGCGGTACGCTCCAGCCCCGCCCGCCTGTGTGCGGCCGGGAGAGCGCGTTTCCGGGGGCATGGCGGCAGCCTTCCGCAAGCCAGCGGCCGCTCATCAACGCTCGCAAGGAGCCCATCTGGCGCCTGTGGGTGAGTGGTTTCCACAAGCAGGCTGCGCTGGGCGTGCCCGAGTGCCCGTGCGGCTGGCGGTGTCGGGAGGAGGACGGGCCGCCGGCGACGGCATGGCGTGCGCACTGCTTCTGGGGGTGCCCGGTGGCGGAAGCAGTGGTGGTGGCGGTTGCTGCTGCCCTCCCTGCCCCTACTCCGGTCGTCACGTGCTGCCAGGTGTGGCTGATGCAGCCTCCCCCTGGGGTGCGGCCTGGTGTGTGGGCGGTGGTGTCTGCGCTCGTGGTGGACGCAATGGAGCGTGGCCGCCGCCACCTGTGGCGCGTCACGCGCCCGCGTGATGGTGTGCGGCCACTTGGTTGTGCGGCGGCGGCCGCGCGCGCGGGGGAGCTGGCGACGACTGAGATGTGGGATGCGCTGGCCTCCTTCGCTGAGGGTGGCGTGGTGCCGTGCGGGTGGGCGGCTGTGGTGGGCCCGACGCACCCCTTTATTGGAGTGGTGGACGGCGGTCTCACTCTAAACAAGACATCCTAGACCCCTGAGGGTGTGTGAGGGAGGTGGTGCCACACACGCGCGATGGCGGGTGAGGTGTGGCCGCTGAGTAGAGTGTTGCGGCTGGTGCCGTGCTTCGGCCTTTTGGGGTTAGTTGGGGGTGGGCCTTCTTGGTCCCTTCATGGTCCTGGCTTTACAGCCGGTTATACCTGGGGCCTACCTCTGACTGTTTCAGGGCTGGGTGGACTGCCTGGCTGATGTACTGCTTGCTTGGTGCCCGCCGCCACGTGTGGGTGACGCTGCCGTGGGGTCCCCCCCCCCCTTTTTTGACTTTTGACAGGGCTCCTGCTTTGTTTGACCCTGCTGGAACTCTGGAACTGATTGTGACCGCCGGCCTGTGATTGTAAAACCCTCTTGTTCCCTTCATGGTGTTGTTATTGTCATGTTGTGTTGCTCCCATGACTCATGACGCGCTCTAGGCGCGCAAACACAGTGCGGCCGCCGGCGCACTCGTCGCCCGCACGGCCACCACCACAGAATCACCAGTGAGCAGCGGCTCCCCCGGCTCAGACTCCCCGCCACGCCACCGCGCGTGCGTGGATGCGACACAGATACAGCTTTCGGCGCTCCATGGGGCGCGGGGGCAGCCACATACGTGGAGGCTGCGCAACACCTGCATGGCGACGCCAGCAACCACATCTCGGCCTCGGCCGACACCACAGACGCCCTCTGCGCCCTCAGCGCGGGGCAGGCAGACATCAGACGCCTGATAAGGGGGCTGCTGGACAGGGAGGCGAGGGCGCGCGCCCAGCCACAGAATGCCCCGACGCAGGTAGGCGCGCCACAGGTTGCCGACGCCGGCCACAGCGGTGCCCTTGCGGGGGTCCTCGCTGTGGTGCAGGCGCAGGCGCAACAGATTGCGTCCCTGGTGGATGTGGTGAGCCTCCTGGTGAGCCGCGTCCCTGGGGCGCCCATGCAGATGCCGCATGCAGAGCCCGCCCGCGCGCGGGCCGGCCATGCGGCCCACAGTGCGGCGCCCTGCGCTGCGCCTACTGCCGAGGCGGCTCAGCCTGCCCGGCCCGCTGCTGCTGCCGCCCCTGTGGCGTCGGCGGGGGGGGGGGCTGGCGACGGAGCGGCCTGCGTCGGGCGCCACGCGTGCCGCATCTGCGCGCGGCCCCTCCCGCCCGGGGGGGCTGCCTGCGCGTGTGGGCGACACGTCGCTGCGCCGCAGCTTCGTGCTGTCCACCCCGGTGGCACGCGGCGCCAACTGGTTCCTCTCGGGCGGTGGCAGGCGGATGGATGAAGAGGAGGCGACTGCGGCGGCGGCGGAGCGGATCGCTGCAGCTGCCGAGGACGGCACCAGCCTGCCCGTCCGCCTGGCTACAGATGTCGTGCGCTTCCTCTACGGCGGCACCGGCCGGCGGGAGCCGGCTGATGGTGGCGTCGTGTCCGCGTCGCTCCTCAACGCCAAGCCTGCCGTCGGGGGCATCGGCGTGGAACCACGCGGGGGCGGTGTGCTGCGTGTGCTCTTCACCGTGGCGTCTGACGCCGTGGCCGACACTGTCGTGCGCTGGCGCCACGAGCTGCGCCGCTGCGTGGACTCGACTGCAGTTTTTCGACGTCCTCAGTGACCGCGAGGAGGCGCAGCACCAGGCGCTGTGGCCCGCTTTCCTCGTCGCCAAGGTTGCGGGGAAGCGGGCGCAGTTCCACCGCGCGCGCCTCGTCGGTGACGGCGAGCGGGTGCCTGCACCTGCTTGCTAGATGGCATTCCCTCTGGGGGTGTTTTTGAAGGGGAGGTGGCGCCACACGCGTGCGGTGGCGGGTGCGGTGTGGTCGCTGAGTAGAGTGCTGCGGCGGGTATGCTACTAGCCCCGCTTCCGGTGGTCTGGGGGAGGGCTTTTTGGTCCCTCCATGGTTTTATACCTTGGGTCCGATCTCTGGCCATTTGAGGGGCTGGGTGTGCAGCCTGCACAGTGGTGCTGCTTGCTTGGCGCCCGCCACCAAGTGTGGATGGCGTTACCGTGGGCTACTTGTAGCTTGACCTTTTGTGGGCCTTGAGCCTTGTTTCTCTAAGTCCCACTGGAGCTTTGGACCCGTACGTGTGACCGCCAGAAGTGGATTGTAAAACTCTCATCATCATTCATGGTTTTATACCTTGGGCCCGCCATCCATTTCCTGGAGGGGTTGAGTGTGGAGCCTGCACTGTGGTGCTGCTTGCTTGGTGCCCGCCACCGCGTGTGGGTGGCGCGTCCGTGGGGCATCCCCCCTTTTTCTGTTGGCAGGTCTTCAGGACTGCTTCCTCTAAGTCCTGCTGGAGCTTTGGAACCGAACGCGTGCCCGCCAGAAAGTGGATTGTAAAAACTCATCATCATGGTGGACAGGGAGGCGTGCGCGCGCGCTCAGCCACAGAATGCGCCGACGCATGTGGGCGCGACACAGATTGCCGACGCCGGCCACAGCAGCGACGCCCTCGCGGTGGTGCTCGCTGTGGTCCAAGCGCAGACGCAACAGATTGCGTCCCTCGTGGACCTGTTGCACCTCCTGGTGAGCCGCGTCCCCGGGGCGCCCATGCAGATGCCGCATGCAGTGCCGCATGCTGCCCACAGTGCGCCCCGCGCGGCGCCTGCTGCCAAGGCTGCTCAGCCTCCCCGGCCCGCTGCTGCTGCCGCCCCTGTGGCGTCGGCAGCGGGCGCGCCGGCGGCGGAGCGGCCTGCCGCGGCGGGCGCCGCGCGCGCCGCATCTGCGCGCGGCCCCTCCCGCCGGGGGGGGCTGCCCGCGCGTGTGGGCGAAACGTCGCTGTGCCGCAGCCACGTGCTGTCCATCCCTGTGGCAGCCGCCACCAGGCTCATAGCGAGCCATGGCTCTGAAGGCCAGATGGCGCGCGACGGGATCGTGCGCGGCGCACTGCGCGACGCCTCCTACTTGGGGTCCACGCGGCATGTGAGGCGGCTGTTCAGTGACTTCTATGGTCCCGAGGAGACGGCGGTGGCGGCGGCGGCTGTGCGGGTTGCTGCAGCCGCCGTGGACGGCGTCAGCCTGCCCGTCTGCCTGGCTATGAATCTCGTGCGCTTTGTGCACGATGTCTCTGGCCGGGATAGGCCGGCTGGTGGCGGGGTCGTGTCCGCGTCGTTCCTCAACGCCAAGCCTTCCGTCGGGGGCATTGGTGTGGAGCCGCGCCGGGGCGGCGTGCTACGTGTGCTCTTTACCGTGGCGTCTGACGCTGTGGCCGACACCGTCGTGCGCTCCCGCCGCAAACTGCGCGACGTGGACCCGTCGGCTGCTGTCTTCGACGTCCTCAGTGACCGCGAGGAGGCGCAGCACCGGGCGCTGTGGCCCGCTTTCCTCGCCGCCAAGGCTGCGGGGGAGCGGGCGCAGTTCCACCGCGCGCGCCTCGTCGTTGACGGCGAGCGGGTGCCTGCACCTGCTTGCTAGATGGCATTCCCTCTGGGGGTGTTTTGAAGGGGAGGTGGCGCCACACGCGTGCGGTGGCGGGTGCGGTGTGGTCGCTGAGTAGATTGCTGCGGCGGGTGTGCTACTAGCCCCGCTTCCGGTGGTCTGGGGGAGGGCTTTTTGGTCCCTTCATGGTTTTATACCTTGGGTCCGCCCTCTGGCCATTTGAGGGGCTGGGTGTGCAGCCTGCACAGTGGTGCTGCTTGCTTGGCGCCCGCCACCAAGTGTGGATGGCGTTACCGTGGGCTACTTGTAGCTTGACCTTTTATGGGCCTTGAGCCTTGTTTCTCTAAGTCCCACTGGAGCTTTGGAACCGTACGTGTGACCGCCAGAGGTGGATTGTAACCAAACATCATCATCATCATCATCATCATCAAGCAGACGCACTACACGCCCTCACACCAAAAACAAAACAAAACACAACCACCCATAAATCCCACCCATAAATCCCATAACCTGCTCTGTACCCACTAGCCTGGGCCAGGGAGTTGACGGTGTGCGACACGTACGCATACGAGACGCCACGCCTTTTACTTGTTTTTACGTGTGCACATACGCATGCGCATCACACGCCATAACGCCTTAAGCACATGGAGCGCGTGTTTGGCGTCCTGCAATCATGCAACCCTGCAACAAACGCGCACCCTGGCACTGCCCCCACCGATTTCTTTCTATACACGCGCCTGACACCTCAATACTTCTTGCATTGAAATCAGGCATGGATCTGTGGACCTCCACTGGAGCTCTGGGGGGCGTGTCGCGCATGTCGGCCCCCACACCCCTGCATTCCTACCTCATGTGTTGCTACCAGCTTCCATTTTCGCTCCTCGACTGTGTGCGAGCCCAGCGGCTGACCAGGGAAAGGCAGCAAACATGGAATCCCGCACCTGCTCGGTGCGAAAGGGCGCCGTCGGCGAGCTTGGCTCGCTGGCCGGTGCTCGACCCCAGCCTGTGCGCGCAGGCGCGGCGCTTTCAGCAGCGGCCAGGCCCGCTGTCGGCGGCCGCAACGTGGCCCCCTGCCGTAAGGTGAGGGAGGAGCAAGGAGGAGGAGGTGCTACAGGATTGGGGCTTCTACCCTGTGCACGCATGGGCCATGCGATGGTTGTTCGGTGCGCTCCTCACGCCCTCCTTCCAATTGGATGCATTGCAGGCTGAGCAGCGTTCCGCCAGGGCGACCCGCGTGTGCGTGGCCAGCCCCAGCGCGCCGCTGGGCGAGACCACGCAGTCCGCAGTGCAGGCGGGCGAGGCAGAGCTCGTGCACGACCCAGACGCGCCGGTGCCTTTCAAGCTCAACCAGGCGTGCGATCTGAATGTCATCCTGCAGGAGCGCGACGCTTGCGGCGTGAGTGCAGCAGGGGGGAATGGGAGGGCTTGTGGCACCCGCATCGCTCGTTTACCCCAAAGTCACGTTTCTCTCACCTCGCTCCCAGGTCGGCTACATCGCCAGCCTGAAGAACATGAAGTCGCACAAGATTGTCGAGCAGGTGAGCTGGGAGGGGGGGCGGTTGCGGTTGCAAAAGGGGAGGCGCAGGGACGCCACATGGGTGGCTCGGTTGGTTGCATGCCCCGATGTTTGCCATCGCGGGCACGGCCGCCCCCCATCGCACCCCCAGCAGCAGCATGGAAGCCCATCGCTCACGGCTGCACCTCGCCCCGGCTCGTGCAGGCGCTCATGGCGCTGGGGTGCATGGAGCACCGCGGAGCCTGCTCTGCGGACAACGACTCTGGCGACGGCGCGGGCCTCATGACCCAGATCCCATGGGGGCTGCTGAAGAAGGAGTTCCCCAACCTCAACGAGACCACGACTGGGTGAGCAGGGGGGGTCGAGCGAGGGGAGGGGTCTGGGGTTATCGCCGCCAGCCTTTCTGTTCTCAGGCGCTGTACGAGCTCGCTGGAACACCGCACGCCACAGGTCAGAGCCTGCGGGGCGCGTGAGATGCGCGCAGTGCGGCTGTGGGCTGGGGTTGCTCATCGCATGCCCTCCATGCACGCATGCATGAACACCACTCACTTGCACGCACAGTGTTGGCATGGTCTTCATGCCCAACGACGACGCGGCGGAGGCCGAGTCGAAGGCCATCTTCGAGGAGGTGGCTGCCAAGGAGGGCTGCAAGGTGCTCGGCTGGCGCAAGGTGCCTGTCAAGCACGAGGTGGTTGGCAAGTTTGCCAAGGCCACGCAGCCGCGCATCTGGCAGGTCATGGTTGAGGGCAAGCCGGGCATGGTTGGCGAGGACCTCGACCGCGAGATGTTTATCCTGCGCAAGCTCGTTGAGCGCGCCAAGGAGGCCCGCATGAAGCCGTCCTTCGCGTCCGATTTCTACATCTGCACGCTCGGCAACAAGACCATCGTGTACAAGGCAAGCGCACGTCCGCATGTCTTCGCAATGCGTGCTGCCAGCCTGCGCGCTGTATGCAACGCGTGCCTGTCTGTCTGTGCCTGACACATCGCACGCACGCGCGCGCGCGCACCCACTGCAGGGCATGCTCCGCTCCGCTGTTGTCGGCGAGTTCTTCGAGGACCTGAAGAACCCCGCCTTTGAGACGGCGTTTGCGATATACCACCGCCGCTTCTCCACCAACACGACGCCCAAGTGGCCGCTCGCGCAGCCGATGCGCATGCTCGGCCACAACGGCGAGCTTAACACGCTGCAGGTGCGTGGGCTGTGGCGTGAGCGGGGGCTTGGTCCTGCCTGCTTCGCGAGCTTGGTCCCCCGCTGGAGACGTTGTTGAAAAAGTGGCTGTGCGTGAGCCGGTGGTGGTGCCATGCACCCCCGCTTCTCGGCCCTTGCACCCCCATCCCCACCTGGCATGCATGGCAACCCCAACCTCTTGAGACACGAACCGATTGATCGCGTGGCGGTGCAAACCCCATCTTAACCCTAGCGGTGGCGGTGCAACCCCATCTCAACCCTAGCGTGGCCGTGCAACCCCATCTCAACCCTAGCGTGGCGGTCAACCCCATCTCAACCCTAATTAACCCCCCACCCTCCCCACACTCGCAGGGCAACCTGAACTGGGTCGCGTCGCGCGAGCAGGAGCTCACCCACCCTGTGTGGAACGGCCGCGAGGCCGAGCTCGCGCCCATCTGCGACGGCCGCGTGTCGGACTCTGCCAACCTCGACCGCCTCGCCGAGCTGCTCGTGCGCACCGGGTTCGAGTCACCGGAGGCGCTCATGCTGCTGGTGCGTGCCACTGTGACTCCGCGTAGCCAACCCGCGTTTAGACCTTCAGTAGGGACTCCCTCTGTCGAGGTGCAGAAGGCCCTGTATGTCTGCCGAGCTGCCCCTGCGCACCAGGTTCGAGTCGCCGGAGGCGCTCATGCTGCTGGCGTGTGCCACAGAGACTCCGCGTAGCCAACCCGCGTTTGGGCCTTCAGGAGGGACTCCCTCTGTCCAGATGCACTAGGCCCTAATGGAGCCCATGTTTTCTTATCGAGCTGCTCGTGCACACCGGGTCGCACGAGGCCCTCAAGCTGCTGTTGCGTGCCAGTGGTCAAACTGCCTCAAGCAACCCGCCCTTAGGCAACCCGCCTGCAGATCTGTACAATTTCATCCCTCACAGTGCCTGCCACTGCCCACTGCTCTGCTCTCTCTGACCAGGACTCTGAGGCGCAACCACCCTGCCCTCGTGTCTGCATGTTTGCTGCCTGCTGCTGACCTCACCTTCCTCTCCTGCTGCTCTGCTCTCTCTGCAAAGGTCCCCGAGGTGTCATGTCCCTCTCTCCCTGCCTGTGCCTGCCGATCCAGCTCCCTCTGCCTCCCTCTGCCTGCCTGCTGCCTGCTGCTGTGCTCTCTCTAAACCCTTTTCATCAGCCTGAACACAGGTCCCCGAGGCCTGCCGCAGCCACCCCGACCTCATCTACCTCTCCCCTTATGCCTGCTGCCTGCTTTTGACCCATGTCCATCTCTGCTCTCTCTACCCAGGTCCCCGAGGCGTACCGCAACCACCCCGACCTCATGCGAGACTACCCGGAGGTCGTCGACTTCTACGAGTTCTACGAGGGCCTGCAGGAGGTGCATGGGTGTTGCAGTTGTTGCGGGAGGTTGTTGCAGGAGGTTGTTTTTTAGTTGTTGCAAGGTCTTTGCACAAGGTTGTTCTCGAGCTCTACGCGGGCATATAGGGAGGTGCGTGGGGGTGCAGGGGGATGTTTTGTTGAAGGATTTGCATGAGCTTGTCGCATGAGTTTTTTTGTGCTGTCTCTGACGTTTCAGGGCTGTTGCACCCCGTGCGTGCTCGCGTTGCCCTGCCCCTTTTCCTTTCGACACGCACGCACGCGCGAACTCGAGCGCCCCTCCCTCTAAACGCCTCCCTCCCCTTCCCCCCTCCACCCCTCCACCAGGGCTGGGACGGTCCCGCCCTCATCGTGTGGTCCGGCTGCACCACCCCCCTCAAAACTAAAAAGAATAAAGAAACTCAGACCTCCCCAAACTTTCCTCCCACTCAACAACCTTTCACTTTTGTAGGGCTGGGACGGTCCCGCACTCATCGTGTGGTCAGACGGCGTCAAGGTCGGCGCGCGCCTGGACCGCAACGGTCTGCGCCCCGCGCGCTTCTGGCGCACGTCTGACGACATGATCTACATCGCGTCTGAGGTGCGTGTGTGCCGGCGTTTGCGTTTTGTGTGTGCGTTGGTCTGTCGTTCAAGGCATGCTGGTGCCTTACACGCACGCCATGCGTGTGCGCACGCACGTACGTGTGCACCCTACACCTGTGCACCCCCATCACTACCACACACATGCACTCACACACTCATGCACACACACACACACGTGCGCAGACGCTTACACACAACATACTCATGCACACACACACTCACACACACTCACACTCACACACACACACACACAGGTCGGCGTGCTCGGCGACGTCATCACCAACGCTGGCAACGTGGTTGCCAAGGGGCGCCTGGGACCCGGCCAGGTGGGCAGCCCTGCCTGTGTGTGTATGTGTGTCGGGGGTTTCCTTGGGGTCATCTTTTTGTTTTTCCCGAAGAGGGTTTCCCGATTTTGTAGGGATTTGGGCTGCTCCGGCCTGTGCTCCGGACACGATTTGTTTCGTTTCCCGATCGTGAAGAAAACCCCTGGTGTGTGTGTGTGTGCACGCCCTGCCTGCCTGGGTGTGTGTATGCGTGTGTAGCCAAGGGGTGCCTGGGACCCGGCCAGGTGTGCAGCCCTGCCTGTGTGTGTGTGTGTGTGTGTGTGCGTGTGTAGCCAAGGGGCGCCTGGGACCCGGCCCAGTTGGGCAGCCCTGCCCCTTTGTGTGTTGTGTGTGAAGCCCTTGGCCTTGGCCACGCGGGCAGCCCTCCCAGTGTGTGTGTTTGCGTGCGCATCCCACCTCTCCCCCACACTTTCCCACACCCTCCCACACCTCCCACACCCCACACCAGATGGTCGTCGCTGACCTGGAGGCCAGAAAGTTCCACACCCCTCCACACCCGCCCCTCCCCCACATTTACTCCCACACCTCGCCCACATCTTGCCCACACCAGATAGTCGTCGCTGACGTGGAGGCCGGAAAGTTCCACACCCCTCCACACCCCTCCCCTCCCCCACACCTACTCCCACACTTTCCCCAGATGGTCGTCGCTGACCTGGAGGCCGGCAAGTTCTACACGAACGACGAGATCAGCAAGCAGATTGCGCAGAAGAAGCCGTACAAGGCGTGGGTCGCCAACCAGGTGAGCCCCCCCCCCTCTTGTGGTTACGCTCAGGCACACCGCCTGAAGAAAGGACTACTAGATAGGACTGGTAGATATGACTGCTAGATCGGACTGCTAAATATGACTCCTAGATCAGACTGCTAGATAGGACTGCTAGATCGGACAGCTAGATATAGATTCGTCGCTCAGCGCGGCTATGGTTGGAGTCTGATATCACATCAGAAAGCAGACTGCGCAGAAGAGGCCGTACAAGGCGTGGGTCGCCAACCAGGTGGGTGCTGCTTGCCGTGTGATGGCCTTGC
Organism: Chlamydomonas sp. UWO 241; assembly: GCA_016618255.1. Taxonomy (NCBI): domain Eukaryota; kingdom Viridiplantae; phylum Chlorophyta; class Chlorophyceae; order Chlamydomonadales; family Chlamydomonadaceae; genus Chlamydomonas; species Chlamydomonas priscui. Next base: position 488,260 of record VFSX01000040.1, read on the forward strand.
TGACCACTGCGCGCCACCGGATTGCTTGTCGGCAGATTTGAAGCCAGCACGGGCGATAGGAGAGCGCCACATGGGTCTATAGGGGCTGACAGCTCCCTGCGCCAAGGGCCCTAAGGGCCCTAGCGCAGGCAGCGCTTAGGAAGGTCTCAGCACAAAGGGTGCGTCAACAGCGGGTGCCCAGCGCAGTCAGCCAAACCGCCCACGAGACGGGAACTAAATAGTGTACTGAATAGTGTACTGAATCGTGCTCTCTCTCTGCTCACTGCTCTCTGCTCTCTGCTTCCAGGTCCGCCGCCTAAATGACCTCGGCGAGCGCTCGTGCAGGAGCCGGCATGCTGATTTTTTCATAGAAATCCAATTTAACCTTGCATCCTCCCTCCCTCGCTGCTTCCAGGTCCGCCGCCTGGACGACCTGGGCGAGCGCTCGTGGAAGGAGGAGCCCGCGATGGACGCGTCGATGATGCTCAAGATGCAGGTGTGCGTGCGTGTGGGTGCATGTGCGTGAGTAGGTAGGGGGGGTACTGCTTCTGCTGAACCTAACACGACACCTGCAGGCGGGCAGACGTGCATGTCCACAACACCACGCACACCTCCCACACCTCCACACCCTCCACACATCCCGCACGCCGCGTCTGGCATGGGCCTCGAGGACGCGCAGATGACCTGGCGCAGATGATCTGGCGCGCCTCGACACCCTCCACACATCCACACATTCCGCAGGCCGCGTCTGGCATGGGCCTCGAGGACGCGCAGATGATCGTCGAGAGCATGGCGGCGACGGGCGTGGAGCCGACGTACTGCATGGGCGACGACATCCCGCTCGCGGTGCTGTCCGACAAGGTGCGTTGTGCTGGTGTGCTGTGTGCGTGTGTCCACGCGTCTTCCTCTCTTCAATGGCGCTCCGAAGAGCCCGGTCCCGCTGGGATCGATGCACGTGGGTGTGTGTTGTGTGCATCTGCATGCATGCGCACGTACCTGCATGGGCGATGAGATCCCGCTCGCAGGGCCGTCCGACAAGGTGCTGCTGTGTTGAGTGCTGCTGTGTTTTGTGCTGCTGTGTTGTGTCCACACGTCTTCCTCTCTTCAAGGGTGTTACAAAGAGCCCGGCCTCGTTGGAATCCATGCACATTTGCTTGTGTGCGCTCTGCTTGTGTGGGCTCTCTGATGGCATCTCGACAACTACTGTTTCAACGAGCATCCGAACATACAACCAGTGATCCCCCTGCAAGCCGTGTACCGCGTGCGGCCGGATTTCCCATTTCCCAGAAGACCGTCTCACACTTGGTGGGGGAGGGCGCGGAGGGGTGCGTTGGAAAGCTCTCGCCGATAGCAGCACAACGGTATGCGTTGCGAGAATAACCGCTGTGCTTTGTGCCTGGTATGAGCGGTCAAAAGTTGCCGGAACCGGGGGAAAACTAACTACTAAAATCCTTCCCAGGTGACACTGCATACAACCAACCGCGATAGACTGCTGCTCTGCAGCCAACAAGGACCAACAACCAACACAACAACAACCACCGCAGATGCACCCGCTCTACAACTACTTTAAGCAGCGCTTTGTCCAGGCCACCAACCCGTTGCTCGGCCCGCTCCGCGAACTCACACAACCAACCGCCACATGCGCCACAACTGCTCCTCTACAGCCAACAAGGACCAACGACCAACAACCAACTATCACAACCACCGCAGGTGCACCCGCTCTACACCTACTTCAAGCAGCGCTTTGCCCAGGTCACCAACCCGCCGATCGACCCGCCCCGCAAACTCACAACCAACCGCCACAACTGCTCCTCTTCAGCCAATAAGGACTAACGACCACCAACAACCACCGCAGATGCACCCGCTGTACAACTACTTCAAGCAGCGCTTTGCCCAGGTCACCAACCCGCCGATCGACCCGCCCCGCAAACTCACAACCAACCGCCACAACTGCTCCTCTCCAGCCAATAAGGACTAACGACCACCAACAACCACCGCAGGTGCACCCGCTGTACAACTACTTCAAGCAGCGCTTTGCCCAGGTCACCAACCCGCCGATCGACCCGCTCCGCGAGGGGCTCGTGATGAGCATGGAGATGCGCCTCGGAGGGCGGGGCAACCTGCTCATGCCTGGCGACGCGTCGTACAACCAGGTGCGTGTGTCTCTCTCTCTCTGTCTCTCTGTGTGTGTGTTGTCTCTTCTTTGTCTGTGTGCGCGTGTTTGTTGTGCCTGTGTGTGGGGTGGTGGTGCACCTCGGAGGGCGCGGCGACCTGCTCGTGCCTGGCGACGCGTCGCACAACCAGGTGCGTGTGTGTCTCCGTCTCTCTCTCTCTCTTTCCCTCTCCCTCTCTCTCTCTCTCTCTCACTCTCTGTGTCTCTTCGTTGTCTGTGATAGCGTGTGTGTGTTGTGCCTGTGTGCGTGAGTGCATGTGCTCTGTGCCTGTGTTTGTGTGTGCTGTAGTCGAGGCGTATGCCGTCGTATGGATGGATCGGCGCACTGACGCACGCACGCTCACACACACGTCTGTGCCCGCTTTAGGTCCAGCTCAAGAGCCCGACCCTGTTCGAGTCCAATCTCTCTGCCATCGCGCTCAACCCTTGAACCAGAAGCCCGGAACCCTGAGCCCTAACAACCTGCCCACTTGAGGTCCAGCTCAAGAGCCCAACCCCTGCTCGAGCCCAATCTCTCTGCCATCGCGCTCACCCCTTGAAACCTTAAGCCAGAAACCCTGAACTCTTCAACATCTGAAACCTTTTCCCACTATAGGTCCAGCTCACCAGCCCGATCCTGCTCGAGTCGGAGCTTGCCGCCATCACGACCGACAAGACGCTTGCCACCAAGTCGTTCCAGCTCTCGTTCGAGACCGGCCGCAAGGGCTCGCTCGCCAAGTCGATCGAGCGGCTGTGCACTGCCGTGGAGGAGGCGGTGAGTTGGCAGTTGGCAGTTGTTGGCTGCTGGTTGTTGGTTGTAAGTCGGGGCCGCCAGGGCACGCTCGCCAAGTCGATCGAGCGGCTGTGTACCGCCGTGGAGGAGGCAGTGAGTTGGCAGCTGGCAGTTGTTGGGTACTGGTTGTTGGTTGGTAGTTGGGGCCGCAAGGGCATGCTCGCCAAGTCGATCGAGCGGCTGTGCCGGCTCGCAGTGCATTTTGATCTCTGACCGCATGGGCGCACAGCACACGCAGCACACGCAGCACACACGCACATACACGTGCTCACGCTCACGCACACACGCGTGCCCACACACACAGGTCAGGGCCGGCTCCCAGCTCATCGTGCTCTCTGACCGCATGGGCGCACAACACACGCACACGCACACGCTCACGCACACACGCGTGCACACACACACAGAGGTCAGGGCCGGCTCCCAGCTCATCGTGCTCTCTGACCGCATGGGCGCACAACACACGCACACGCACACGCTCACGCACACACGCGTGCACACACACACAGAGGTCAGGGCCGGCTCCCAGCTCATCGTGCTCTCTGACCGCATGGGCGCACACCACACGCAGCACACACGCGCACACACGTGCTCACGCTCACGCACACACGCGTGCCCACACACACACACACAGGTCAGGGCCGGCTCCCAGTGCATCGTGCTCTCTGACCACATGGGCACACAACACACGCAGCACACACACACACACGTGCTCACGCTCACGCACACACGCGTGCCCACACACACACACACAGGTCAGGGCCGGCTCCCAGTGCATCGTGCTCTCTGACCGCATGGGCGCACAACACACGCAGCACACACGCACACACACACGCTCACGCTCACGCACACACGCGTGCCCACACACACAGGTCAGGGCCGGCTCCCAGTGCATCGTGCTCTCTGACCACATGGGCACACAACACACGCAGCACACACACACACACGTGCTCACGCTCACGCACACACGCGTGCCCACACACACACACACAGGTCAGGGCCGGCTCCCAGTGCATCGTGCTGTCAGACCGCATGGACGCCCCCACGCCGGAGCGCGCGCCCCTCCCGGCGCTCGCCGCCGTTGGCGCCGTGCACCACCACCTGATCAAGGCCGGCCTGCGCTCCGACACGTCCATCGTCGTGGAGACGTCGACGTGCTTCTCGACGCACCACGCGGCGACGCTCATTGGCTACGGCGCGCACGCGATCTGCCCGTACCTCGCGTACGAGACGTGCCGCCAGTGGCGCCTCTCGTCGCGCACGCAGTCGCTGATCAAGTCGGGCAAGGCGCCCGACGTGTCGGTGAAGCAGGCGCAGAAGAACTTCAAGAAGGGCATCGAGAAGGGCATCCTGAAGATCCTCTCCAAGATGGGCATCTCGCTGCTGTCGTGCTACCACGGTGCGCAGATCTTTGAGGCGTACGGACTCGGCTCCGACATCATCGACTCGTGCTTCACCGGCTCCGTGTCGCGCATCGGCGGCATGTCGCTCAACGACCTCCAGAAGGAGTCCGAGGCGCTGTGGGCCAAGGCGTTCCCCGAGAAGGCGATGACCAAGCTCGAGGACTTTGGATTCATCCAGTCGCGCGCCAAGGGCGAGTTCCACTCGAACAACCAGACCATGGCCAAGCTGCTGCACAAATCGGTCGGCCTGGGCGACGGCTCGGTCGCGTCGGACGAGGCGTACGCCGCGTACATGCAGCACTTCAAGGACTCGCCGGCCGCGGTGCTGCGCGACTGCCTCGAGTTCAAGTCGGACCGCAAGCCGATCTCCATCTCGCAGGTGTGTGTTTGTGTGTGTGGCCCTACCACAGCCCCATTTCCTGTTCCGCGCAAGTGAAATGCGGTCATGACGCCTGAGGCAGTTCGGGGTATGCCTTAGGCGGTGGTCGGCGCCTTAGGCAGTCGGGGTGGCGCCTGAGGCGGTCGGGATGACGCTCAAGGCGACGCCTGAGGCGATCACGGGTGCGCTTCAGGCGGTCGGCACGCCTTGCGCGCCGCATGATCCAGCAAGTAAATGCGCCGCCTGAGGCGCCGCCTCAGGCGTTGGGAGTGTGGTTGGGTGGGTGGGGTCGCTGGCATGTCGCTCGGACCCACAGCCGTAGCTGGACCCTCCACCTCGACATGTTTTGTTGGCCCTAACCAAACCCTTGGTTCTGCCCTAAAAAAACTGCCCCCCCCCCCCAGGTTGAGCCCGCCGCCGCCATCATGGCGCGCTTCTGCACCGGCGGCATGTCGCTCGGCGCGATCTCGCGCGAGACACACGAGACGATCGCGATCGCGGTCAACCGCATCGGCGGCAAGTCGAACTCGGGCGAGGGCGGCGAGGACCCGGTGCGCTGGAAGAAGCTGGCCGACGTGGACTCGGCGGGCCGCTCGCCCACGATGTCGTACCTGAAGGGCCTCGAGAACGGCGACATCGCCACCTCGAGGATCAAGCAGGTCGCGTCTGGCCGCTTCGGCGTCACGCCCGAGTTCATGGTCAACGCCGACCAGCTGGAGATCAAGATCGCGCAGGGCGCCAAGCCCGGCGAGGGCGGCCAGCTCCCCGGCCCCAAGGTCTCCCCCTACATCGCCACGCTGCGCCGCTCCAAGCCCGGCGTGCCGCTGATCTCGCCGCCGCCCCACCACGACATATACTCCATCGAGGACCTCGCGCAGCTCATCTACGACCTGCACCAGGTCAACGCGAACGCCAAGGTGTCGGTGAAGCTCGTCGCCGAGGCCGGCATCGGTGTGGTGGCGTCGGGCGTGGCCAAGGCCAACGCCGACGTCATCCAGGTGTCTGGCCACGACGGCGGCACCGGTGCGTCCCCGATCTCGTCGATCAAGCACGCGGGTGGCCCCATGGAGATGGGCCTGGCTGAGGCGCACCAGGTGCTCACCGCCAACGAGCTGCGCGACCGCGTTGTGCTGCGCGTCGACGGAGGCGTGCGCAACGGGCGCGACATCCTCATCTCGTCGGCACTCGGCGCGGACGAGTACGGCTTCGGCACCACGGCGATGATTGCCACTGGGTGCATCATGGCGCGCGTGTGCCACACCAACAACTGCCCGGTCGGTGTCGCGTCCCAGCGCGAGGAGCTGCGCGCGCGCTTCCCCGGCACGCCCGCCGACCTCGTCAACTTCTTCTTCCACGTGGCAGAGGAGGTGGGTTTCGATGTGGACGCAGGGGTGTGTGCGGAAGCTCATGCTGCGTGCTCTGTCCGCCCCGCTCCCTCAACGCTTGCCCCTGGAGCCCTCCCTGCTCCCCCCCCTTCTCTCTTAACACCCCCGGCCCTCCTCCTCCCACCCCACAGGTTTGCCAGGTCCTGAAAGCCTATGCCGCGTGCTCTTTCCGTCCCGCTCCCTCAACTCTTGCCCCTGGAGCCCTCCCCTCTTTCCGCCCCGCTCCCTCAACGCTTCCCTCTTTCCGCCCCGCTCCCTCGAGCCTCATGCTCTTTCCAACACCCCCCCCACCCCGCCTCATCCTCCTCCCACCCCACAGGTTTGCCAGGGCCTGGAAGCCCATGCCGCGTGCTCTTTTCCCCGCTCCCTCAACTCTTGCTCCTGGAGCCCCCCCCCCCCCCCTTCTCTCTCATCACACCCCCCGTCCTCTCCTCCTCCCAACCCACAGGTTCGCCAGGGCCTCGCCGACCTCGGCTACACCTCCCTGAACGACCTCGTCGGCCGCGCCGACATGCTGCGCCAGCGCGACGTGCGCCTCGCCAAGACGGCCGGTCTCGACCTGTCGTTTCTGACGACGTACGCCGGGCCGACGGCGATGTCGTCGGCGCAGCGCATCAAGCAGCCCGTGCACGACGACGGGCCCAAGCTCGACGACCGGATCCTCGCGGACAAGGACGTGCAGGCCGCGATCAAGAACCAGACGTTTGTTGAGAAGTCGTATGAGATTATCAACGTCGACCGCTCTGCGATGGGCCGCGTCGGCGGGGAGATTGCGCGCAACTACGGCGACAACCGATTCGGTGGCACAGTCAAGCTGAACCTCACGGGCGCGGGCGGCCAGTCGTTTGGGTGCTTCATGGTCGGAGGCATGGACGTGACGCTCATCGGGGAGGCCAATGACTACGTCGGCAAGGGCATGGCTGGCGGCGACCTCTCCATCATGCCCCCGGCCAACGCGGGCTTCTCGGCCGAGGCGTCGTCCATCGTTGGCAACACGTGCCTGTACGGCGCGACGGGCGGGCGCATGTTTGTTAACGGTGGGTGCATGGTGTTGTCTCTGGTGGTGGTGATGGTGTTGCTGCGGTTGTTGCAGATGCACATGCACGCACGAGGGATGGAGCCGCCCCCGCCCCCTCTCCCTACAGCATCGTCACCCCTTTGCCTGAAGCCCCACGCCCTCTTCCTCCCTCCCCCTCCCCCCAGGCCGCGCCGGCGAGCGCTTTGCTGTGCGCAACTCGAGCACGGACGCGGTCGTCGAGGGCACGGGTGACCACTGCTGCGAGTACATGACTGGCGGTTGCGTCGTCGTGATCGGCTCCGTCGGCCGCAACGTTGCAGCAGGCATGACGGGCGGGCTGGGCTACTTCCTCGACGCGGACGGGGACTTCATGAGCAAGGTCAACCCCGAGATCGTTGCCATGCAGCGCGTCATCACGGGTGCGGGCGAGGCGCAGTTGAAGGGCCTCATCACGGCGCACGCGGCAAAGACGGGCTCGCCAAAGGCCAAGGCGCTGCTTGCCGACTGGGACGCGTCGCTGCCCAAGTTCTGGCAGCTGGTCCCGCCCGCAGAGAAGAACACGGCCGAGGCCAACCCCGATGTGGCGGCCAAGATTGCCAAGCCTGCGGCAGTGACCGCGTAATGGGTGTGACAACAAGAGACGACAAGAGAGAAGAGGATATGCGAGGGGTTGTGAGCGAGGGTATGCCCGAGGGCGTGTATTGAGAAGGAAGTAGATGTGCGCACGCGCAGAGTAATTGGGGCCAAGTTTGCTTATTGGACTGCCCCAACTGACTAGACTGGCGCCAGTTTTGTTGTAACCAAGCCTATCTGTTTTGAGAAGCTCAGGAGACGGGCTTGATGAGCCCATCCATGCGCACCTGCCTACCGTTAAGAGTGCCTGGCCGCTAACATCACCACAAGCAAGCATCCTGACGGCTAGCATTGTGGTGACCAGTGTCTGAGAAAAAACAGCCACACAAAGTGCAATCCACTGCATGCATGTGCATGCATGTCAGGGGCCTCGTCCACACTCTCGATTGTACAGCAAAGCTCGTTCAAGTCAGGCAGGTCGAGCTACACAGAACGGGCCTCCGTGCTCTCCCCTCGGCAAAGGGAGCCCCCCCCCCCGCATCGTCTCTCATCTGCAGGCAGAGGGCAGCGAGCTTGGATCATGCGCGTCGCCTCTACAAGCTCCCGATGCGTCACATCGCGACCCGTATTGCCATGCATAGCCACGCCTGGTGCGATGCTGCTGCGCGGAGCACCACTGCTGAGTGCGTCGCGGAGATCGCAGGGCGATGTGGCAGCGAGGGCTCAGGCAGGCAGCGGACAGGGTGATGGCGCAGTGCCGGAGCAGTGGTGGGACGATCTGCGGCGCGGCTCCATCAGCGGGCCACCGGGTGGGGTCAGCGGCGAGGCGGGGCCCTCGGGAAAGGCCGCCGCATGGAGCGCTGAGTCGCCTGGCATGCGGGAGCGGGATTACAGCAGCTTGGCGGAGGGCCTGCTGGGCGTGAAGGGCTACCGCGAGCTGGAGGGCATTGACAAGGGGGAGCGGCAGCGCGCATGGGACGCCATGCGCGCGAGCGCATGGGGGCGCTACCAGGCGGGCACCATGCCATCGTGGTTCAATCCAGACTGGCTCATGCAGCAGGAGGCACCGCTCAACCGCATGCTGCGCCTCGACGGAAATGAGGTGTATCAGACGGACGACACGTGGGTGGGCGGCGGCGGCGGCGATTCCGGCGGCGCGGGCAAGGGCGGCGGCGATTCCGGCGGCGGCAATGGATGGTGGCGCGAGGACGACCCCTACTGGCAGATGCGCGACTGGGGCGACCACCCGATGCGTTGGTGGACGTTTGCGTTCGCCGGCGTGCTCGCGCTCGGGGGCGTGCTCTCGTACGCTCGATTTGGGTCGGCGGATTCGCTGTGGTTTGGCGCGGGCGCGGGCGCCGCGCTGTCCGCGGCCGCAATGGCAATGTCCGACATGGGTGACTGGGGCCACGGCCCGCTCGCGGTCAAGGCCGCGTTCGGCGTGTGCGCGGCCCTTGCCGCCAAGGAGATCTGGTTCGGGTGGGCGCACCGCCCGGCGCCGGGCGCGCTGTCCGAGGTCATGTGGGGCACCGGCGGCCGGTCGACGTCGTCATCGCAGCGCGGCGGTCGGTTGCAGTCGTCGCAGGAGCGGTGGGGAGGCTGCGCACGCGCATGCGCGCTCATGTGCGTGGCGTACATGTGGACCGGAATGAACGGGCTCGACGAGCTGGCGCTGCCGACAAACCCGGGCGCGGTGTACAAGGTGCGCTGGGTGTTGTTTGGGGGTGGGGGCTGCACTAGGTTGCATTATTACAGGAAAAAGGTATGAAGCGGACAAAGGGCGGACACAGTTTGCGAGGAATTGAGAGGGGCGTGGGAACGCGGTCGGGGTGCGGTGGCGCGGGTGCGGCTTGGGGGCGTGAGAGAGTAGGGTGTAGTTTGTATGCACACATTGAAGACATGCACACCAGTGCGGGTGGTGGTAGAGTGGGGTGGGAACGAGTGGGCCCTGCCAGGGGTGGTCTACACGGTGTGTGAACCACACGCGAGCATGCACACACACCCACACACGTGCACACCCACACACAGAACCCGGACGTGTCGATCAAGCACCGCGTGTGGGAGAAGTGGGGCTTTGGCAACGCGGCGATGCGCACGTGAGCTGGTACCATCACGGAGCGCGGGTTCGCATTGTTAATTATGCCTCTTCTTTGCGCTGTAACCGAGTGGCTGGTCCGAGTGGCTCTGTGTCAGGCACTACCGGTTTCTGCAGCCTGCCGGCTTTGCCCGCACCGGCTCTGTTGCACAGGTGTTGCAGGTCCAGTCTGCTGCCCTGTGTCAAATGATGAGCTAGCGTCTGTCTGACGCTAGCTCACCAACAGAGGCCTGCAGGTCGACCTGCTCACCATTTGAGAGTGTGGAGGTGTGGAGATGGTCGCGCCCAACGCATGCGCTGCTGTGCTATCCTTGTGCTGCTCCTACTGCAACAGGGACGCACGTCGACCCTGCGTGTGTACATCCGTTGTGTAGTCAGCAGCTGCAGAGGCAGAGCCCATATAAAGTTTAGGGCTGGAGCTCCGATGCAGAGCAGCATGCGTGTCGACAGGGGCGCCTCGGCGTCCGGCCGCGTGAGCGGTGTAGCACAGCAGCCGCGCCGCGCGGTGTCTGTGCGCGCAGTCCCTCCTGATGCCAAGCAGGCATCAGGCCTTGCTGGAGCAGGCAAGGAATGGATTACGGGCCTGCTCTCTCGCTTTGGCCCCGTGCGTGAGCGCGGCCCCAACGTGACGACGCTGGACTTTGAGAAGCCGCTCGTGGAGCTGGACAAGCGCATCAGCGAAGTGAGTTGGAACCAGGGCCGGTGAACAGAGGCGTGCGGCGTGCCGTGTCCCCGTGTACCCCCGCATGCATCGTGCTTCCTGCATGCTTCAATTATACACAAGGCGAACTAGTTCACAGGGAGGAGGTGGTGCGTGTGTGTGTGTGCGTGCTCCAAGCCCTTGCGAGCGTTTCATGAGCATGGGCTCCTTGATCTCCACTGCACCTCCCAATCGCGCGCCCCACTGCCCCCGCCATCACACGACTTCATTAACACGCAGGTTCGCAAGGTGGCGGAGGACAACGGGGTGGATGTGTCGGCGCAGATGGTGGAGCTAGAGAACCGGGCGACAGAGGTGTGTGTGTGCAGGATTGCTCCGCGCGTGCACACACGCAGCATGCAGAGGGGGCGTGAATGTACATTGCGATGGGGAAGCGGGAGAGCGGAACGCTACGTGGGAGGCCGTGATGGCACAAACGCGATGAGGCTGACGGTGCACATCGCCCTCTTTCCCGATCTTGCAGCTGCGCCGAGAGACCTACTCGCGGCTGACGCCCACGCAGCGACTCCAGGTTGCGCGCCACCCCAACCGCCCCTCCTGCCTCGACGTCATCCTCAACATCACAGACAAGGTGAGCACGCGTTGGTGTTTGTGGGTTTGCGCGTCTGCATGCATGCATGCATGCGGCCGCCCCCCCCCACCCCCCTGCCACCCAAGAGTCCTGGTGGCCCAAGCAGCCACTGGCACCGCACTGTGCTGGCATGCGTCGCGTCCAAGGCCACGGCACGCACAACACACGCACGCACTGCGGGCATGCGCCACGACCCGCACCCGCTGTGCCTCCCACCACCACCACCCACCCTCCCAATCACCACCCCGCTTCCCTCCCATCCTTCCGCACAGTTTTTCAGCTGCACGGCGACACGCACACACACACACACATGCAAGCACACACGCACACACACACACACACACACACACACGCACTTGCATGAGACACGAATCTTACTTGCATGAGACACATGACGACGGAGGTGCACTGGCAGCAAGCGCCCTCGCAGCGCAAGCGCCATGCATGGAGGCTGGCGGCATGTCGGGCGTGCGCCACATGATGAACGGAGGACTGTGAAATCGACCACACACACACGCACGCACGCACGCACGCACACACTCCACCACACACACACACACACACACATGCACACGCACACACGCAGTTTGTCGAGCTGCACGGAGACCGCGCTGGCGTGGACGACCCCGCGATTGTGTGCGGGATCGGGTCCATGGACGGCATTCCCTTCATGTTTGTGGGCCAGCAGAAGGGCCGTAACACCAAGGTGTGTGCGAGCGCGTGCGTGTGTGTGTGTGTGTGTGTGTGTGTGTGTGTGTGTGTGTTGCATGCATGCGTGTGCACGCGCATGAGCACACACGTGTGGCACGTGCAACCATGCACACACGTGTGGCACGTGAAACCATGCACACACACACACACACACACACGCACACAGGGGTTGGTTGCACGAGCACAGGTCCAACACGCCAGATAGAAGTCCGACGGACTCTACAAGCGATCACACACACACACACACACACACACACCAGGGCGAGGACGATGTTGCCGAGGTGTTGGAGGCCAAACACGCCATCCCACCCACTGCCAGCTGTTGCACACACACACACACACGCGCATCCCACGCAGGAGAACATCCGTCGCAACTTTGGCATGCCACATCCCAACACACACACACACACACCCATCTCCCATGCAGGAGAACATCCGTCGCAACTTTGGCATGACATAGCCCCCCCACACACACACCCCACACACACACATACACACACGCAGGAGAACATCCATCGCGACTTTGGCATGCCACAGCCCAACACACACACACACACACACACACACACACACGTACACACACACACACATCTCTCATGCAGGAAAACATCCATCGCAACTTTGGCATGCCACAGCCCAACACACACACACACACACACACACGTCTCCCATGCAAGAGGACATCCGTCGCAAATTCGGCATGACACAGCCGCCCCCCCCCACACACACACATACACCCACGCAGGAGAGCATCCATCACGACTTTGGCATGACACAGCCCAACACACTCACACACACACACACACACACGTGCATCTCCCACGCAGGAGAACATCCGTCGCAACTTTGGCATGCCCCAACCCAACGGCTACCGAAAGGCGATGCGCTTCATGCGCCACGCAAACAAGTTTGGGCTGCCCATCATCACGATCGTGGACACGCCTGGCGCGTACGCTGGCAAGGCGGCAGAGGAGCTGGGCCAGGTGTGTGTGTGTGTGTGTGCGCGTGTTGGTGTGCATGTGTGTGTGTGTGTGTGTGTGCATGCGCGTGTGGGTGTTTGTGTGCATGTGTGTGTGGGTGTGTGGGTGTATGCTGGCAAGGCGGCAGAGGAGCTTGGCCAGGTGTGTGTGCTTGTGTGTGCACGTGTGGGTGTACGTGTACGCTGGCACGGCGGCAAGAGAGCTGGGCCAGGTGTGTGTGCGTGTGTATGTGTGTGCGTGTGTGTGTGTGCGCGTGTGGGCGTGTGGGTGTACGCTGGCAAGGCGGCAGAGGAGCTTGGCCAGGTGCGTCTCTCTCTCTTCTCTTCTCTCTGTCTGAATGATCACCATTGCTTCAGTGCTTGTGTCTCTCTCTTCTCTTCTCCCTGTCTGAATGATCACCATTGCTTCAGTGCTTGTGTGTGTTCTCTCTCTCTTGTCTCTCTCTATCTGTGTATCAAAATGATCGCCACTGCTTCAGTATGTGTCTCTCGCTCACTCGCTGTGTGCGTCTCTCTCTCTCGCAATCTCTCTTTCGCTCTCTCCTTCTCTCTGTGTGTGTCTGATGGTCTCCACTACAGTGTGTGTGTGTGTGTGTGTGCGCGTGTGTGCGTGTGTAGGTGTTGGTGTGCATGTGGGTGTGGGTGTGCATGTGGGTGTGGGTGTGTGGGTGTACGCTGGCAAGGCGGCAGAAGAGCTTGGCCAGGTGTGTGTGTGTGTGTGTGCACGTGGGTGTGGGTGTGGGTGTACGCTGGCAAGGCGGCAGAGGAGCTGGGCCAGGTGTGTGTGCGTGTGTGTGCGCGCATGTGCGCGTGTGTATGTGTGTGTGTGCATGGACGTATGTGTGCACGCGCACATGTGTGCGTGTGTGTGTGCGTGTGTGTGTTCAAGCGGTGCAGGAAGGGCTCGCTAGGTAGGCGCTCTGATCACGTATCAGGTGTTTACACACACACACACACGCACACACACACATGCAGGGCAAGGCGGTCGCATTCAATCTGCGTGCGATGTCTGGGCTTCGCGTCCCGATCCTCTCGCTCGTGATAGGCTCGCGCACGCCCACACGCACGCACGCACACATGTGCCCACCCCTTGTGCTGCTACACTCCTTTGTCCACAGGGCGAGGCCATTGCGTTCAACCTGCGCGAGATGTTTGGGCTGCGCGTCCCGATCCTCTCGCTCGTAATTGGCGAGGGCGGCTCTGGAGGCGCGCTCGCGATCGGGGTGTCGAACAAGAACCTCATCATGGAGAACGCGGTGCGTGGGCTGTGCTGTGCGTGATGTGATGTGATGTTCGCAGCTGTGAACATGAGAGAGAGCGAGAGAGAGGGAGAGAGAGAGAGGGAGAGAGAGAAAGAAAGAGGTCGAGGCATGAGAGGGCGGGGCATGCGAGATTTGAGGGTGGACACCAAAGAACCCCATCATGGAGAAAGCGGTGGGTGGGGGGAGCTGTGCGTGGTGTGCTGTACGCAGCTGTGAACAAGAGAGAAAGGGAGAGAGTGAGAAAGAAAGAGGGCGGGGCATGCGAGGGCGGGGCATGATATATATAGGGGTGGACGCCAAAGAATCTCGTCATGGAGAACGCGGTGCGTGGGGAGCGCTGTGCGTGTTGTGCTGTGTGCAGCTGTGAACGTGGGAGAGAAAGGGGGGGGGGCATGAGCGGGCGGGAGGTGAGGGGGCAGCTCCGGAGATGCTCTTGCTGTGGAAGAAATAATAAAAATTCCTGAAAAGAATATCACTGCCCCTCCCTCACACCATGATGCCGACGGTGACCCCTCATCAGGTGTACTACGTCGCGTCACCAGAGGCGTGCGCCGCGATCCTGTGGAAGAGCCGAGCAGCGACCAAGGCGGTGCGTGTCGAAACACGTTTTGTGTGTGTGTGTGTGCATGTGCGTGTGCGTGTGTGCCTGTGAGTGTGTGTGTGTGTGCATGTGCATGTGGGTGTGCGTGCATGAATGTGTCCCCGCCCTCACACAGGCCACCGAGGCCCTCCGCACCACCCGCCTGCCTCCCTCCCACCTCCACCCCTCACCCACACGCCCCTCCCCCGTCTCCCTCCCTCCTTCATCACAAGCCACCGAGGCGCTCCGCCCTGCTGCCTTGCGCTGCCCTACCGTAGTACCGCTGTGCCTTTGCGGGGCTCCGCTAAAGGCCTATTTATTTGGACTTTGTACGCCTTTGCGGGAGAGATTTCGATATGATTTTGTCTTTGCGCTGCCTCTGCGGGGCGTTTTCGGACTCAATAGGCGTGAAGGCACAGCGGTACTACGGTAGGTCTAACACAGTGATTTCCTTTTCGGCTGTCCACAGCCATTTGGCTGTATTCTGGCTGTACTCTGACCTTGAACACAGCCCAGCCCATACAGTGGATTGTTAGTCTGGATTGTTAGTCTGACAAGCCCGCCAGACAGAGCACGTCCACAGCTTTCAAATTGCCTATGTATGAGGGCAAACGGTCAAACGGGAGGTCAACAGTCAACGCGGTCAAAGCAAAATCGGCTGTGGAATAATTAATTAAATATCATGAAAAGGAAATCACTGCTAACACACCAACCTGCCACTCACTCACACAGGCCACCGAGGCGCTCCGCATCACCGCACCTGAGCTCATCAAGTTTGGCGTCATGGACGAGATCGTGCCCGAGCCGCTCGGCGGGTCGCACGCAGACCCAGCGGCGGTGTTCCCCACGATCAAGGCCGTGCTGCTGCGCAACTTTGAGGCGTACCGCAACCTGTCGGCCGAGGAGATCCAGCTGGACCGCTACGCGAAGGTGTGTTGGCGCGTGTCGTGGCGCGTGCGTGCATTGGCATGTGCGGTTGCGCTTCTGTTGGCGTGTGCGTGCTAGCGCGCGCGTGTGTGCTAGGCGTACCGCAACCCGTCGGCCGAGGAGATCCAGCTGGACCGCGACGCTAAGGTGCGCGTGTGTTGGCGTTGCTGAGGAACAGGGACTGACCAGACAGACAAGCAGAGCAGCGGTCTGGAGTCAGTCGAGACGGAGACAGCGTTCTGAGGAGTTACATGAATGAGGTGCACATTAGGCTGTGTACTGCAGCTCAGGAGGCGCGTGCTGTTGCGCCTGTGTTGGGGCGTGCATGCTAGCGCTTGCGTGCTAGCGAGTGCGTGCTAGGAGGCGTACCGCAACCCGTCGGTCGAGGAGCTCGACCGCTACGCGAAGATGTGCGTGCGTGCGTGCGTGTGTTGGCGTGTGTGGTTGCGCTTGTGCGTGCGGCTGCGTGCGGCCGCGTGCTGCGTGTTAATGAGTATTGGCGCGTGCATGTGGCGCGCGTGCGAGCGAGTGAGGCTTGACGCGCGTTGTGTTGCGTGCACGCATGCGCGTGCGTGCGCGTGCGTGCCAGCGAGTGGCAGCGCGTGCGTGCTAGGGAGTGATGGGGCGCGCATGTGGCGCGCGTGCGAGCGAGCGAGGCTTGGCGCACGCTGGCGCGTGTTGACGCGCATGTTGTGCGCGCGCTACGTTGCGCGCGCAACGCGTGTGCGCGCAAGTGACAGGCACACGCACGCGTGTGCGTGCTAGCGAGCGGCAGCGCGTGCGTGCTAAGGAGTGTTGGCGCGCGGACATGCGAGCGAGGCTTGGCGCGCGTCGTGTTGCATGCGTGCGAGCGCTCGTGCGTGCGTGCGTGTTGAGCGAGCCCAGCGACGTGCAAGCCCCCCCCCCCCGCCCTCTCACCCCTCACTCCCACCCACTCGCAGTTCCGCAAGCTCGGCCTCTTTGAGGAGTTTGTCGTCAAGGGCGCCGACCTGAAGAGCGCACAAGTGGCGCGCGCAGGATCAGAGGGCGTGCGCACCGAGGTAAGTGTTGGCCACCCCTGCCCCAGCTCAGCGCACGCACACGGCGCACGCACACGCAAGCTAGCCCACTCTCTCCCACTCATGTGCGCACTCACGCACTCTTTCACACACTCGCGAACGCTCTCTCTCGCACGTGCATCCGCACGCGCACGTGCCGCCACGCGCACACGCAAGCTCTCTCGTTCACACGCCACGCTCTCTATCACACGCATGCCATCGCACGCGCTCTCCCTCTCTCTCTCGTGTGCGCGCACGTATGCTCGCTCCGTCGCACGCACTCCATGCTCTCCCATTCTCTCTCTCGTTCTCTCTGTTGTACGTGTGTGCGCTCACCGGCGCTTAACCTATATCTTAATCTTTCTCTCTCCACAACTCTCCCTACAACTCTCTCTTTCTTTCTCTCTCTTTACGTGTGCGCGCGCTCACTGACGCTAAATTGACCTCCCTCTCTCATACGCAGGCGGGCGCGTGGGCGGCAGACGCTGGCGAGGCCGCGTACATCGAGGGCCTGGTCGACGCCGACGAGAAATGGGACAAGGTAAGCAAACACACGAACAAACGTCTCTCTGTCGGTGGGCTCACCGCCATGCCATGGAACTCGAGTGCACCCTAGCTAGTGCACTGTTGGCTCCTGGCAGCAGCCCGGCGGTAGATCACACGACGGAGCAGAAGTGGCGCCGTGCTGGCACAATCCTTGGGAACCCTGTGAGCTGTGAAGCCCTTGTGAAACCCTTGGACGAACCCAAGCCCAGATCCCTAACAACTCTGGAAGCCACTCTCACGTGCAGCTAATGGAGGGCCGCCAGAAATCGCTTGACCTCACCCGGTGAAGACCCCCCCCCCCTCCCCCCCGGGATCCCCTCGCCCCTAGGCAGGCCTCCGACTTGAGTGGTAGTTGAGCAACTAACCTCCTCCCCCCCCCCTGTTTGCGCAGCTCATGGAGGGCCGCCAGGAGTGGGTCAACCGCCCGGTGCAGCCGCCCGGACTCGGCCGCTCGGGCGTGATGGAGCTCGCGGTCTCGATGGTGGAGATGCGCAGGCGCAAGCAGGCAGCAGCCGCGCACTGAGCGAGAGAGGGCTGGGCGCAAAGCCACGCGCGTGTTCGTCGTGGCGCGCGCGTGCACTGCTGTGCACGCGCGTATTCGTTGTAAGCCCCCGCGGTTGTTGTGCAGCGTGCAGGCGGGGCGCAGGCGGGGCGCAGGCGGGGCGGGCGCTTGCACAAGTTGTGGTCTAGGTGCCCGCCCTGACTGATGCTGGGATGTTGCCACTTGCTAGTGTAGGGGGGGCTGGCCTGGCAGATTGACTGACAAGCGCTGTGTTGTTGAGAGTCTCATGATGATCGAGGGGCGGACAACCGAGGTCTCGATGCCTGCCTGCCTGATGCTGGGATGTTGTTGCCGCTTGCTAGTGTAGGGGAGGCTGGCCCGGCAGATTGACTGACAAGCGCTGTGTTGTTGAGAGTCTCATGATGATGGAGGGGCGGACAACCGAGGTCTCGATGCCTGCCTGCCTGACGCTAGGATGTTGTTGCCGCTTGCTAGTGTAGGGGAGGCTTGTGGCGGCGTGGCCCTGCGCCTGGCAGATTGACTGTCACGCGCTGTGTTGTTGAGAGTCTCATGATGATCGCTCGAGGGGCTGATAACCGAGGTCTCGATGCCTGCCTGCCTGCCTGATGCTGGGATGTTGTTGCCACTTACTAGTGTAGGGGAGGCAGGCCCGCAAGATTGTTTGATAAGCGCTGTGTTGTTGAGAGTCTCATGATGATCGCTGGAGGGGTGGACAACGAAGGCTCACTCAGTGAAGGCCCCAGCGGACCTTACAGCGCCGCCCCAGCTCTCGACCCACCAGCCCCACCCCCGCCGACGCCCACTCCCTCGTGGCCGCCCCCGTCGCCAGCCTTGGTCACGCCCGACTGGTAACTTCTGCATCCTGCCTGCCCCCGCATGAAGCCACCGCAGCACCAGCAACGCCACCCTCCCCTCTCTCCCCTGCAACACACACATACATACACACACACACACATATACACACACACACACAGAGGCACGCCAGCCAGCAAGCATTCTTGGAACCGCAGAATCCACAGCATCACCTCTTCTTCTGTTGACATCCAGTAGCAGCACGGCTGCCGCAGGGCAGCACGGCTGCCCAGCGGTGCTGCCGCCTCAGCTGCTGTTTTTGCTGCTGCGGCTCTTCTCCGAAGCAAGCCAGGAGCTGCATGGCACGTCGGCTGATCAGCAACAATCAGCGCTGAACGGCAACAACTAGCAATCTCGGCTGATTGCAACAACCAGCAATTTCGGCTGATCGCAACAACCAGCAATTCCGGCAGAGAGTCAAACCGAAAATCATGCCTGAGCAGCCACACACACGCCGCAAGGGCCAAATCAGTTGGTCGATAGCCGGTGTTGCACCTCCTCTCTTACACCCGTGTCTCTCAAGCATCAACACATATGTGCCTCCATATCAAGCAACACATGTTGCACATGACAGCACCAGGCTTCTACCCGTGTCACCCTAGCCCTGAGGCCACGTGAGAGGGCCACCCTATGCCCCGTGGCCATTTGCCCACCACTACCACGCAAGCCTCAAATCTACCTTCTACTAAGATTACTGCGCTGCCGTCCCTGGAACCCGCTCCCGCCTCCGGCTCTCTTCTCCGCGGTAACAGCGGCGTCTCTAGGTGCTGCCTAGAGGTGCTGCCTATGCCGGCACGTCAGCAGGACCATTGTTGATACCTAAAGATAGCCAGCGCCATCATCTCCTGCATCAAGCCAGCACTGTCTGCTGCAGCGGCAATGGCAGCACGGCTGTCGGCATTGCTGTCGACAAGCGCATTTAGTGCTCGTTATGCAAACCCTTTGGTGCGGTCGTCAGAGGCAGGCCTCAGCAGCTGCACCAGCAGAGGGATGGCACCGGCAGCGGCGATAGCGACCTTGTTGTCAGCATTCACAGCGAGTCTCATCAGCGCTTCAACTGCATTCGCATTTAGCTGCACCGGTGACCCCAGCAGCTGCACCAGTGGAGGGATGGCTCCGGCAGCAGCGATGGTGGCAGTGCTGTCAGCATTGATGGCAAGGAAGCCCAAAGCTCCGGCTGCATTCTGCTGCGTGGGAGTTGAAAAGGAAGACCGCAGCAGCCGCACCAGTGGAGGGATGGCTCCGGCAGCAGCGATGGTGACCAAGTTTTCAGCATTCGCAGCAAGTTGTCCCAATGCTCCAGCTGCATTCTGTTGCACGGCAGCTGGAGAGTCAAACCCCAGCAGCTGCACCAGTGGAGGGACGGCACCGGCAGCGACGATCGGAACATGGTTGTCGGAATTCACTGCGACACTCCACAGAACTGCTGCTGCATTCCCTTGCAAATCATAAGCAGACCCAGGCCCTAAAAGCCGCACCAGGTCAGGGATGACACCAGAATCAGCAATGGCGACCACACTGTCTGGATCGCGGCTCAGCTGCGTTAGTGCTGCCAGCGCCTGCCTCTGCTCCCCAGGGCGTGTGGCCAAACCAATCTTGCGCACCAGCTTCCTCAGGTCGCGACGGACAAAAGGTGGCATCTTGTGTGATGTGGCTGCGGGTGTGCATGGGTGGAGGGGGGGTACAAGCCGCGAGTAGCGCACGAGGGGATAAGCCGCGAGTAGCGCATGGGGGGATTCACGCTCTGCTCGCCTTGCAGATGCGGCCTGTGGTGGCCAGGCTTTTGGTGCAACATGCATGCACATGCCACAGCACGCTCTCTTGCGATGGGCATCGGATCCGTTGGTCGCCATGCGGGTCGTGCAGGTCTTGCAGCATGCGCACTCGCCTGCTCACGTCCGCAGGGCTTGACGCACCTGGGCAGGTCCAACATTGCGCGCGATGTGAAGACGACGATGACGAGTCACTGGGCTGCAGCGTGCGGAGACGGGCACAGGGAGTGCGGAGATAAGGCGCCGTCCCAAATCAACGGCCCAGGCGTGCCCGCAGGCGGTCGGCTGGTGCGTGTGATCAAGTGGTCAAGATACAGAGGTCGTGAGATTGGCGCGTGGATTCGTCCGGATGGTGCGGACATGCGGATGTCGTCGTCGTCGTCGTCGTTTGCATAACACAACTGGAGCGCCTAGACCCCGAGTAAAAACACAAGACCCAAAAAGCTACAGCCAGCGAGGCGATCACACACAGCCCCCCAGCACAGTCCCCCGTCGTGACGAACTGCAAAGGCTACTACGCACGGTTCTGAGAGCCAAGTGCGGGAATACGAGCCCATGTCCACACTCGACAAACACTGAGGCGGCACGCCCCTAACTCGTTCCCACCTCAACTCCTCCGCCACCCCCAGGGCCCCACACGGCCCGGAGTGCCTCAGCACCATCCCTCTCCCTCCCCCTGACAAAAGTAGCATTGCCACCCGCTGGAGGGTTGCATCGCGTAAGCGGATCCTGCAAAGGGGCAAAACGAAAGCCAGAAAAAGTCAGGGACCCTCAAGCCAGAACACTCCGGTCCGCAAGGAGTAACCCGGGGGTACACACATATAGTTAGGCTCCCCCCCACACAAAAGCACTGGACATGGTTGGATACTCGCATAGCCCGCCGATTAGGCAGGAAGCACCGCCACACACCCCGGGGTGTGTGGGCAATCAAGACAAACCCCCCTGTCGTAGGAGAGGGCGTGGCCAAGACGTGGCCCATAATAAAAGGATGAAAAGCCGGGCCGCAACCTCTAGCGTTCAAGGGGATTTCTAACTGGGATTTCAACCAGCACACAGGACTTGAAACCTGCCACCCTTAACCTGGCTCTGGGCACATGCCCACCCCTTTGTGTTGCACCGAGCACGACTTTGAGCTTGTTGCAGGCCCCCCCTCTTGGGGGGAGGCACAGAAGGACTCGGTGAGGGGCACATCGTAACTTCAATTAGTTTGGGGAAAACGGAAAGGCAGAAAAAACAGGACAGGGGGGGCATGTGGGGGGCGCCCCCCTGAACAAGCCGAGCCTGCATCAACAGAACATAATTAGTATAGGAAGAGCGAAAACTGGGCCGGGTATCCCGGCCCACCCGCGGAAGGGCAGGGGGGGGGGGGGGGGGGTGAGGGAGAGTAGGGAGGCTCATCATGCTACAAGGGCCGCCCATGCGGACCGCACCCAGCCTAGACAACATGACACGTGACTCTCTCATGAGCCCATGCGTGGGTTTTCCCGTGGTCGGCGACACCTCAGGGGTCATGCTTGCCCCCCTGACCAAATCACCACACGTCACGTCGTTTTGGCCAGATACGGGGCGGCAACGGCCGCCACCCCTGGCAATGACAAAAAACTCCCACCTCTCCCCTGCCCTGACCCAGAGCACGGGTCAGGGCAGGTGGATGCGCCCCACACCTACAGAGTAGCAGGCATGGGTGGCCGGTTCAGGACCGTGCGCTGCCCCTCCCCATTGGGCAGGCAGCCGAAAAAGGGGTGGTTGCCAGGGAGCACCCCCCATGGGGCCGGAAACAGGCCGACCTCAACAAAATCCTGGAGGAGGCTCCAGAACTCCGCCACAGCGCGGCGTTCCGCCACTATCACCGCCGCCGCGTCCCCGGCTGGAGTGCGGCCCAGGCCGGCCGATTGTGGCCCCAAGACGGCTGCCCACATGCGGCGGCGCCCACGCTCCATGGCGTCGACAGCCGCCGCGCACACCACCGCCCAAGCCCCCGCGTGCAACCCGCTGGCCACCACCGCTGCTGGGGGGGGGCGCAGTAGCCAAACATCCGCCCGAGAGGGCCCATCGGCCACTGGGAGCCCCAGGCCAAGGCGGAGCTTCGCGGCAACCGACGCTGCCACGGGGCAGGACCAAAAATAGTGCTCCCGCGCCTGCAGCGCCTGGGCTGCTCTGGGCGCGGCCGGCGACGGGGCCCAGCCGCACGGGCAGTGCCCCCCCGAGGGGGAGGCGACGTCGTGGCCACCCGCGTACCGCACGCCGTGGGCGGCCAACCGCCAGTAGGTTTCCTTGGACTGGTTGACCCACAGCACGCGCCAGAGGCCCTTCATGGCCCTCGCTAGCGCAGCCACCTCCACTACCCGCTCCGCTGCGTCGGCTGGCCCCGCGGCGTCGCCCTCAAAGGCGCTGTCGACAAACTCCCCCTGCCAACCCGCGCGCATCCGCCGTGACGGGGCTAGCAGCTGCCGGGTGACCCGCCCCACCCGCAGCGCCGGGTGGGCAGCCAGGCTGATTGGCGCCGACATGCCATCGGCAGGCGCCCGCCAGCTGAGCGAGTCGACCACCTCGCGGGTGGCGTCACGCGCGTCGGCAGCAGCGTCCCCGCCGCCTGCCATCGCGCCTGCCCGGCACAGCTCCGGGATCGCCGCCATCAGTATCAGGCCGGCCTGCACGCTGACCTCCGTCCGGGCCGCGACCGCCGTGCCGAGGGTCGTGGCGCCGCCCAAAGCAGCGGGGCAGAGCCCTGTGGCGACGACCACCGCGATCGCACCCGATTGGGAGTCCGCAATCATGTGGGCGATGATCACCTGGCGAGGGGAGGGGGGGGCTGGGGCAACTGTGAGTGGCACGGGCCACCCTTCCGGGCGTGACCCCGAGGGGCGGTCGATGTGCAAGTGCGGTTTGCCCCAGAGCGGGAGGTGCTGCCACATGGGGGCCCGTGCAAAGTGCAGCGGCCTCATGGGCTCGATCTCGCCCAATGCGCGCAGCCCAACCGCCATCCGGCGCAGCGGGCCTGCGGGGAGGTCGTGTGCACCGGGGAGGTGGAGGCAGGGGGCGAGGCGACCCGCCTCTGGGTCAGCCCCTGGCTGGGTGGCGGACAGCAGGGCCAGGACGGGTGGGACGTGCGGGCACAACACTCGCAGGATATCTGCACCCATATCCATCCAAACCGGCGTAGGGGACGGCGCGTCGCGTAGCAGCACTTCCTCCACGGTGGGCTCCGGTGAGCCAGCCGCACGGGGGCGGCGGAGGCTGCGCTGGGTGCGCGGGCAGGTTGCGTCCGTGTCGCCGACCGCACACCTCATGAACCGGCTTGCCTGGTGCG
The DNA here is from genome assembly GCA_016618255.1 of Chlamydomonas sp. UWO 241. NCBI lineage: Eukaryota > Viridiplantae > Chlorophyta > Chlorophyceae > Chlamydomonadales > Chlamydomonadaceae > Chlamydomonas > Chlamydomonas priscui. Next base: position 511,825 of record VFSX01000040.1, read on the forward strand.
CGTGCCGAGCCTGCAAGTGCTCGGCAAGGGGGATGAAGCCAAAGCCACCTGCGGCAGGGGGGCCGCTGAGGAGGCACGTGTGGAGGCCCGGCACGCGGGGCATGGTGGAGGCTCCGAGGTCGGGGGGGACGTCACTTGCGTCCACCAGCCAGCGTGCCCAGCTGTGGGCGACAGAGAGGACAACAGGCGGCGGGTCAAAGTGCTCAGCAAGGTGCAGCAGTTTGGACATGCCGTATGTGTGCGAGGCCGTGGCACGCCCAAAGACGGACAAACCTGCGGTCGAGGCTCTGGTGAGGGCGGCCCGCACGACCCCCAGCGGCGCGCCCCACGTCGGGTCATCGAGCAGGGCGGCCTCGTTGGTGGGGCGCGAGCCGCCCCCCGGCCCGCCTGTGCGCTTTCAACTTGGAAGCAGACCCCGGCCCCAGCAGCTGCACCAGTTCAGGAATTGCACCGGCGTCAGCAATGCCGGCCAGCTGCAGGCTGTCTGGATCGTGGCACAGCTGCGCGAGTGTTGCCAGCGCCTGCCTCTGCTCCCCAGGGCGCGTGACTGCACCAATCTTGCGCACCAGCTTCATCAGGTCCTTGCGTGAGGGTGGAGGCATCGTTCTCGATGCTGTAGCTGCACACAGGCAGGGGCAGGGGGGGCATGCGGGCAGCGATGAGCCGCGAGGAGCGCATGCACATGGGTGGGGCGCACGCTGGCGCACGGCGCGGAGCGGTCGCTGCGCGCATGCGCGCTTTGTGCAGGTCCAGCCTCTGTTTGGTCCGTCAGTGCAGCATGTATGGCACAGCAAGCTACTCAGGTAGCCTGACAGGCTCTCTGTTTGGGCATGCGCGCGTTCCGCCCGTCCGTCGTCCGTCGCCATGCAGATTGTGCAGGCCACATGCATGTGCACTCGCCTGCTCACGTACTCAGGGATCTTGACGCGCGTGGATAGGTGGCACGCGATGTGGAGACGACGACGACGAGGACTGTGGCGTTGCCGAGGCGATCGAGAGCACAGCCGGCGACGGGCGGGTAGACAAGGCGGCGATCCAAATGCACAGAAGCCAGACGGCGTATATGGATGGCTGACAGGCTTCGGCGACGATGCGGTGACGCGTTCTTTGTTGGACGTGGTGTTCGTGTTCGAGGGTGAAGGGGTCGTAAACCCTACCCCTAAACCCTAGATTTGACGCGCAAGGCAATCTGTTTGCTTGTTCACTGGCTTGCAGATCCAGTGGCGATTGCTGTCAACAAAATGGCAGAATCTAAAAAAAAACAGCATGCTCGATCAAAGCTAGAGGTCCAGCTGCAGCTGCCGTCACGGCATGCCTGAGAGGCGTGCGCGCGTCGTTTCCTCCGCTGCGGGGCTGAGTGAGCCCGGGCCGGGGCATCGAAGAACGATTGCCAGCAGAGGATTTCCAGGTGGTGTGTCGCTGTTGTTTTGTGGGAGTCGTCATACAGTTCTTCCTCTCAGTCAGAGCTCTCACACCGTCGCAACCTGACACAACGAAATTCCAACACGGGTCGCATCAATGAGCCCGATCGTAAAGGATGGCATGATGTGCAGGCTCCAATAAACCCCGACTCCCCTAATTCTTTGCCTGCTCAACCGTCAAACTACAAACTGAAACTATATGTCGTGGCCTTGAACGAAACCTGAAGAACGCAACCAGCACACCGCGTGTCACCGCGCGCGCGCTGGGCCCTCCCTGTCCTGCGCCGCCGACCCGAAAAAGACGCCCGCCAAACCGGCCTCAGCCTCGGTGCCGTAGTGGTCACTGTCGCCGTTTCCGGCTGCTGAGATCCACGTGCGTCAGCCTGAGACTTGCGAGCTTGGCCAGCAGGCGCTCCCTGTCGGGCGGGCTCAGCAACGTGTAATCGTGGGGGAGGCCGAGGTCCATGAGCGGGAGCAGCATCGCGAGAACGTCGTGTGCGCTCGTGCTCAGGCTGCGCCCTCCAGGCGGGGCCGCGCTGTCGCCTCAGAGCAGGGGGCTCATCAGCGGCGGCGCGTGGTTCGACGTGTGCCACGCGGCGGCGGCGAGCGCTGAATTGACGCGATCCATGGGCGCCTGCAGCAGCGGCCTGCGCGCCCGCGCAGGCGTCAAACGCAGGGCGTCGAGCGCGGCGACCACCTCGGCGCGAGAGAGCCGCCTCAGCGCTCTCTCCTCACCTGCGGCCACCTGCACATCCCACTGCGCCTGCTCCTTTGCAAGGGCCTGCAATTCCGCCGCAACCTCTGCGGCCGCCACGGCCTGCTCCGCGCACAGAGTGCTCAGCTCTGATATTGCATCCACGCGCAGCTCAGCGCGTGGCTGCCTTTCTGTCTCCTGAACCCACTTCCGTCTCCGGCTTTTCGTCTGCCGCAACGGCCGCATTTGTAGGTGCTGCCTATGTCGGCACGTCGGATGGACCAAAGTCGATACCCAGACCTTGCATCTACTGCACCAAAGCAGCACTGGCTGTTGCAGCAGAAATGGCGGCACGGTTCTCATCGCTGTTGTCAGCAAGTGCCTTGAGTGCCCATGTTGCAAATTCTTTGGTGTGGTCATCAGAACCAGGTCTCAGCTGAACCAGAGGGATGGCACCGGCAGCAGCGATGGTGACCGTGTTGTCAGCATGCGCAGCCAGGCTCACCAGTGCTCCAGCTGCATTCCGCTGCACAGTAGCTGAAGAGTCAGGCCCCAGCAGCTGTACCAGCGGAGGGATAGCGCCCGCGGCAGCAATGGCGACCTTGTTGTCAGTATTCGCAGCAATGCACATAAGTGCCCCAGCTGGAAAATCCTTCACGACAGCCTCAGAGCCAGGCATCAGAAGCTGCACCAGCAGAGGGATGGCGCCCGCAGCAGCGATGGTGACTTTGTTGTCAGCATTGTGAGCGAGGTCCCACAGTGCACCAGCTGCATTCCACTGCACATCAGCTGGAGAGCCGTGCCCCAGCAGCCGCACCAGTGGAGGGATGGCACCGGCAGCAGCGATCAAAACCTGTTTTTCAGAATTCATCGCGAGGCCCATCAATGCTGCTGATGCACACTGCTGCATGCCAGGAGGAGAGCCGTGCCCCAGCATCTGTACTAGTGGAGGGATGGTGCCCGCAGCAGCGATGGTGACCTTGTTGTCAGCATTCAGAGCGAGGCGCATCAGTGCTCCAGCTGCATTCTCCTGCACATCAGCTAGAGACTCATCCCCCAGCAGCTGCACCAGTTGAGGGATGGCACCGGCAGCAGCGATGATGACATTGTTGTCAGCATTGCCAGCGAGGCTGAACAGTGCTCCTGCTGCAAACTCCTGCACGCCAGCTGCAAACCCAGGCCCCAGCAGCCGCACCAGGTCAGGGATTGCACCAGCGTCAGCAATGGTGGCCAGGTTGTCTGGGTCATGGCACAGCTGCGCGAGCGTTGCCAGCGCCTGCCTCTGCTCCCAGGGCGTGTGACTGCACCAAGCTTGCGCACCAGCTTCCTCAGTTGCTTGCGTGGGAGTGGCGGCATCGTGCTGTAGCTGCACAGAACCTGAGGGGACAGGCGGGTAGAGATGAGCCGTGACTAGCACACGAGGGTGCATGGGGGGTTCATGCTCCCACCCCATGCGCGTTCTTCGTCGTTGATCAGCCCTGCGGCAGGCTCTGTGCGCGCCTTATGTGGCACAGCCTCTCTTCGTTGCGTCAATGCAGCAGTGCAGCGGCAAATCAGGCCGCCAGGCAGGGGAGCGAGAACCGCCAGAAGGCAGCCAGAAGGGCTCTCTGCATGGGGGCTCCATGCGCATGGGCGCGATCCGTCCGTTGCCATGCGGATCGTGCATGCAGCACTCGCCTGCTGGGATTGACGCACGTGGGCGGGTACAGCGATGTGAAGACGAAAAAGGCGACGAGACGCAGCTGCAGGGTTGCAGCGTGAGGAGAGCACAGGAGCGAGGAGAGTAGGCGTCGGTGGTCGACCCAAATGAACAAAAAAGGCCGGTGCAGGGAGTCGGCGTTGGTGCGTATGATGAAGTCGTGACAGTCGATATCGAAGGCGTGACGGCGGCGGTGGAGGCAAGCGTACTAGGGGTGTGGCCCTCATACCAACCGCCGCGCCTCTCCAACACAAACGACATGGGTCTGCAGGCTGTGCTTCGCCCATTCTCTCCCTTCCTCTCTCTCGAGAGAGGCAGATCTAGATGTAAGGGCTCCGTGCGTCGCGTCCCGATCGGTTGTTTTGGCTGCTGCCTTCTGCCTGCTGCCTGCTGCCTGCTGCCTGCTGCCTGTTGCGTGGGTATAGGCGCACGCAGGAATACGCGCGCGCCGCTTAGGTGCAGCGCACCGCCTAGCTACCTGCTGCCCCCCACTGCAACACGCTGCCTAGCTGCAGCATGCTAGCCACACGTGCACACACACACACACACACACGCACACACACGCTGCTTACCTGCCTGGCGACACATGCTGCCTGCTAACAGCTATAACTGTTGGCCGCGCACACGCAAACTGCAACACGCTGCCTAGCTTCAGCACCGCTGCCTGCTAGCTGTTAGCCGCACGCGCGCGCGCACACACACACACACATAGGGTGTAAAACACACACACACACAGCAGGGTGTGACACGTGCACACACACAAAAGCACACACACACACACACACACACTGCCTAGCTGCTTAGCTCGTGCTGCTTGCTGGCTGTAAGCCGCACGCACGCGTGCGTACACGCACGCATGCTCCTGCCTGGCTAGCTGCCTAGCTCACGCTGCCTAGCAGCACTGCATGTGGGCGCTGCATGCGCTGCATGTGTTGTCGCTTGCACCACTGCACACGTGCATGTGTGACGGTCCACTTGCGCGCGTGCGCGTGTGCCGCATGCGTTGGCCAGCCGCTGTCACCACTGCACGCGTGCTGCATGTGCCCATCGCGCTCGCCACCACTGCACGCGTCATGCATGCATGCGCGCGCTGCATGCATGCGTACTTGTGAATCGCTGGTGACTGCCTGCGATGCTGCTGTGCTGCGATGCTCGCTGCGATGACCAGCGCAGCTAGCGTAGTGAGGGTCCTTGTGAGCTGACCTAGAGATAAGAGTGATGCGACCTTGCCCGTCATATGCGCCATGTCGCGCGCACTGCATGGCCGCTGTTCGCACTGCGACCGGCGCGTAGCGACGATTCAATGCGTCGAAGCTGGCGGGGAAAGGAGGACGACGATGGCGAACTGAGAGAGGCACGACACCTGCTTCTAGCTAGCTCCTCCCTAAACCTGTATCACATGTACACGTGGACACCTCGATAATCCCTTATGGTATTTATTGCATAAAACCGATCGGGGATATGACCACCATGCAGGCGATTAAGGGCCCCTGAAGGGGCAAGCTTTCCATCTTCGCTGACAAGGCGCCAGTCGCTGCTTTTGGGAGAGGTAAGCGTTATGGAAGAGATTGCCAGACTGCATAGAACAACAAGATGATGATGATGAGTTTTTACAATCCACTCTCTGGCGGGCACGCGTTCGGTTCCAAAGCTCCAGCAGGACTTAGAGGAAGCAGTCCTGAAGACCTGCCAACAGAAAAAGGGGGGATGCCCCACGGAAGCGCCACCCACACGCGGTGGCGGGCACCAAGCAAGCAGCACCACAGTGCAGGCTCCACACTCAACCCCTCCAGGAAATGGATGGCGGGCCCAAGGGATAAAACCATGAATGATGAGAGTTTTACAATCCACTTCTGGCGGTCACACGTACGGTTCCAAAGCTCCAGTGGGACTTAGAGAAACAAGGCTCAAGGCCCACAAAAGGTCAAGCTACAAGTAGCCCACGGTAACGCCATCCACACTTGGTGGCGGGCGCCAAGCAAGCAGCACCACTGTGCAGGCTGCACACCCAGCCCCTCAAATGGCCAGAGATCGGACCCAAGGTATAAAACCATGAAGGGAACAAGAGGGTTTTACAATCACAGGCCGGCGGTCACAATCAGTTCCAGAGTTCCAGCAGGGTCAAACAAAGCAGGAGCCCTGTCAAAAGTCAAAAAGGGGGGGGGGGAACCCCACGGCAGCGTCACCCACACGTGGCGGCGGGCACCAAGCAAGCAGCACGTCAGCCAGGCAGCACACCCAGCCCTGAGACAGTCAGAGGTAGGCCCCAGGTATAACCGGCTGTAAAGCCAGGACCATGAAGGGACCAAGAAGGCCCACCCCCAACTAACCCCAAAAGGCCGAAGCACGGCACCAGCCGCAACACTCTACTCAGCGGCCACACCTCACCCGCCATCGCGCGTGTGTGGCACCACCTCCCTCACACACCCTCAGGGGTCTAGGATGTCTTGTTTAGAGTGAGACCGCCGTCCACCACTCCAATAAAGGGGTGCGTCGGGCCCACCACAGCCGCCCACCCGCACGGCACCACGCCACCCTCAGCGAAGGAGGCCAGCGCATCCCACATCTCAGTCGTCGCCAGCTCCCCCGCGCGCGCGGCCGCCGCCGCACAACCAAGTGGCCGCACACCATCACGCGGGCGCGTGACGCGCCACAGGTGGCGGCGGCCACGCTCCATTGCGTCCACCACGAGCGCAGACACCACCGCCCACACACCAGGCCGCACCCCAGGGGGAGGCTGCATCAGCCACACCTGGCAGCACGTGACGACCGGAGTAGGGGCAGGGAGGGCAGCAGCAACCGCCACCACCACTGCTTCCGCCACCGGGCACCCCCAGAAGCAGTGCGCACGCCATGCCGTCGCCGGCGGCCCGTCCTCCTCCCGACACCGCCAGCCGCACGGGCACTCGGGCACGCCCAGCGCAGCCTGCTTGTGGAAACCACTCACCCACAGGCGCCAGATGGGCTCCTTGCGGGCATTAAGGAGCCGCACCCGCCACAGCGCCGGCACCGTCGCCTCCAGGCCTCGCAGACCTGCGCAGACCTGCGCGTCGGTGGCGCGGGGCCCCTCGTGCGGGCCGTGGTCTAGCGCCAGAGCCGCTTCCACCGTGGCCGCCCGCCGCACCCGCCGCTCGTCCACCACCGCCCGCAGCTGCAGCGCCACCGCCAGCTTGCACGTCAGCTTCCCCACCACGCCCGGGCCATGCGCAAACCCCACCCAACGAGGCTCACCCAACGAGGCATAGAGATGATAGATGTTCCAGTCAGAGACACCTTAAGGCCTCCCTAAGACCGTGCTCAAACTATGATAGGGCAGTGCCGGAGCACCTTACTGAGATGGCTGGCTACTGATGGTACGGGACCCGCCCTCTCTGCACTGTAAACCCCGTCATCATCCATTATCAGACCGGCCCGTCGCCGTCCCGGATGATCTTCATCAGAGCGGTGAAGTTGGAGTTCTTGATGCACGTGCGGCACGCGGTCACGACGCGCGTCTTGGGCGCGCCCGTGCGCAGCTTTGCGGCGCTCTGGATCATGAGGTTGACCTGTGTGTGTGTGCGTGTGCAGGAGGGATGCGTGTGTGGTTTGGCTGGGAGGGTGGGGGTGCGGGTGTAAGAGGTGTGTGTGTGTGTGTGTGTTACCTCCTTGGGGTTCTTCAGCAGCTCAACATGGTTGGTCGTGTGCGTGCGCGTGCGTGTGTGTGTGTGTGCGTATGCGCACCTTTGTGTACCCTCCTCTTTGAGGTCCTTGAGAAGTTCAACATGGTTGGTTGAACGCTTGTCGCGCGTGTGTGTGTGTGTGTGTGTGCCGAGGGGCCCCAACGGTGGGATCTGTGGCAAACCTCTCTCTCTCTGTCTCTCTCTCTCTCTCTTTTTCTGTTTGCACCCACCTCTTTGAGGTTCTTCAGCAGTTCAACGTGGTTGGTCGCGCGCTTGTCGTGCTCAGCAACGAGGTCCAGATTGAGGTCATGGAGCGAGCGGTAGTAGCGGCGCATAGACTTCATGTCGCCCAGGATGCGCGCGTCCTCCGCCTGCGTGCGTGTGTGTGCATGCGCGCGCGCGCGTGTGTGTGTGTGTGTGGTGTGTGTGTGTCCAGGTAGGGTCCATGTTGAGGTCGTGGAGCGAGCGGTAGTAGCAGCGCATAGACTTCATGTCGCCAAGGATGCGCGCGTCCTCCGCCTGCACGCGCGTGTGTGTGTGTGTGTGTGCATGCGCGCACGTGTGTGTTTGTGTGTGCGTGTGTGTGACCACGCAGGGTCCATGTTGAGGTCGTGGGCGAGCGGTGGTAGCGGCGCATGTAACTTATGTTGCCCAGGATGCGCGCGTACTCCGCCTGTTGTTTTTGTTTTGTTTTTGTCTTTGTTTTTGTTGCGTTGTTGTTATTGGCCCGTTGACAACCACACACGCACACACACACAGGGTCTAATTCACCATCAAAGGCGTCTGACGGACCGTAAAATCGACCACACACACGCGCACACACACACACCTTGATCAGCAGCTTCTTGACACACGCACACACACACACACACACATGCAGACACACACACCTTGATCAGCAGCTGCTTGCCACACACACTCACACACACGCACATGCAAACACACATGCACACACCCAGACACACACCTTGATCAGCAGCTGCTCGACACATGCACACATGCACACACACACATACAGACACACACACCTTGATCAGCAGCTGCTTGACACACACACACACGCACACACCTTGATCAGCAGCTGCTGGACACATGCGCATACACACACGCACGCGCAGACACACACATGCACACTCCCAGACACACACACCTTGATCAGCAGCTGCTCGACACACACACGCATATGCACACACATAGACACACGCACACACCCAGACACACACCCCTTGAACAGCAGCTGCTGGACACACACGCACACGCAGACACACACATGCACACACCCAGACACACACACCTTGATCAGCAGCTGCTCGACACACGCACACACACACACACACACACACATGCACACACCCACACGCACACACCTTGATCAGCAGCTGCTTGACACACGCACACACACACACGCAGACACACACCTTGATCAGCAGCTGCTTGACACACACACACAGACACACACCCTCATCATCAGCTGCTTGCCACAGACACACACACACACACATGCACACACCCAGACACACACCTTGATCAGCAGCTGCTCGACACACGCACACAAACACACACACACACACACACACATGCACACACACACACGCACACACCTTGATCAGCAGCTGCTTGACACACGCACATACACACACACACACACACACACGTAGACACACACACCTTGATGAGCAGCTGCTTGACACACACACACAGACACACACACCCTCATCAGCAGCTGCTTGACACAGACACACACACACCCAGACACGCACACACCCAGACACACACACCTTGATCAGCAGCTGCTCAACACATGCACACACACAAGTAACAAGTAACACGGGGTTTCCAGCTAAGCAGGCTACTCTTCTACTAGAGACACCCGCTGATACTCCAGCACACTTAAGTACTAGAGTACCGCCGGCTCGCGGCCGATAGACTACCGCTCACACACACATACACACACACACACACATGCACACACACACGCACACACACACACCTTGATCAGCAGCTGCTTGACGAGGTTTGAGCTGTCGGCCATGTCGGCGTTCATGCGCAGGCGCGTCGCGTTGTACTCCTCGACCTGTGTATTTAGGTGTAGGGTTTCAGGGTTTTAGGATTGAGGGGTTCAGAGCCTAGATTTCAGGGTTAAAGAGCCAAGGTTGGAGCTGTCGGCGTTCATGCGCAGGCGTTGTACTCCTGGACCTGTGTATTGCGGTTTGATGTGAGGGATTAGGAATAAGGGGCAAGGGTCTAGGTCTGAGCTGTTCATGCGCTCCTCAACTGTATTTTGGGGTTCACCGTATTGAGGTTTCAGGGATTATATGACGTCAGGACCTAGGCTGTAGCTGTCGGCCATGTTGGCATGCATGACTAGGCGCGCGGCATAGTACACCAACCACACGTTTGTTTCGACTTGTTTTGGGAGTGGGTGTTTGGATTGATGAAATCACTGAAGGTGGGATTGAGAGGAGACAGCACACAGCCCACACTCAGTGACTGAGAGGAGGCAGCACACAGCCCAAATTGAAAGGAGGCAGCACACAGCCCCACACTTCCCACGCAAGTGTAACCCCACACGTCCCACCTTCTCCAGCACACCGCGCAGCTCTGTCATCGCGGCCGGGAAGTCAGCGACGCTCGCGAGGTCCTGCACGCCGATTGGATGCACGCGTGTTCAGAAGCGGGCAGACGAGAGAGAAAGGAGACTAGGGAAAGGAGAAGAAGATGAAGAGTGAGTAAGAGCGAGAAGAGCGAGAAATAGAGAGAAGAGAAGAGAAGGCAGCTGTCAAAATTAGACCCCTAGCATGCCATCTGCCATCTTGAGTGTGTGAGAGAGACCAACAGGGTGTGCCAGTTGCACACACGTGTCGTGTGCAGCCGCCACTGACCTGCACGCCGATGTACGTTGCCAGGTCGAGCACCATCTCTCCAGCGATGTCCATCGAATCGGTGCGGATCTCGACCTACGTGTGTGTGTATGTGTGTGTGTGTGTGTGTTGCGTGTGTGTGCGTGTGTGTGTCTTTATTCTTGTGAGATGTCCATCGAGTCTCTCTCTCTCTAGTGATTCACCCACCTGCACCTCGTTGATTTTCAGCACCATCGTCAGATACACCGGGCACCTGTCTTTGCTCTTTCTCTCTCTTGGAGGGCTGTACATTCTCCCTATTGGACGGCTTGTACAAAACCCACTTTCTCTCTCTCCCTCTCTCCCTCTCTCTCTCTTAAGATGCACCTCGATATTCTTCGGCACCACTGTCAGGTGCACCAGGTGCCTGTCTCCCTCCCACGTTCTCCCTCTCTCTTCCTCTCTCTCTCTTGCTGGGCAGGGCTGACGGCCTGTATCTCTCCCGCTCTCGCTCTCTCTCCGCCCTCTCTCTCCCTTCTTCCTCTCTCCGTCTCTCTTATCATTCACCCACCTGCACCTTCTTGTTCTTCGGCACCATCGTCAGGTGGACCGGACGCCTGGCTTTTCTCTCTCTCTCTCTCTCTCTCTCTCTCTCTCTTGCAGGGCTGATGGCCTGTACATACCCCCCCCCCTCTCTCTCTCTCTCTCTCTGCTCTCTCTCTCTTACAGCCCACCCACCTGCACCTCGTTGTTCTTCGACACCATCGTCAGGTGGACCGGGCGCCTGCCTCTTCTCTATCTTTCTCTTGGAGGGCTGACGGCCTCTGTACATAACCCCCTCTCTCTTTCTCTCTCTCTCTCTCTCTGTCTCTCTCTCTCTCTCACCTGCACCTCGTTATTTTTCGGCACCATCGTCAGGTGCACCGGACGCTTGTCGCGCAGGCACAGGAATGCGACCTCGAGGCTCTCCCCCTGCGGGATTTCAGTACTAGGATTGCTGGTGGTCAGGGGGTGGTTAAGGGGTGGTTTGGGGGTGGATGCAAGGTGGTTAGCGGGGGCGGTTGGTTAGTTAGCGAGGGCAAACGATGTCACAAGGGTCACGAGGGTGTTGTTGCACAGGCACAGGAATGCGACCTCGAGGCTCTCCCCCTGCGGGATTTCAGTGCGAGGATTACTGGTGGTTGGGTGGTGGTGGTGGGGGTGGTTGCAAGGCGATTAGGCAGTGATAAGGGGGCGGTTGGTTAGTTAGCGACGGCAAAGGGTGCCAGGGGTGTCGTTGCGCAGGCACAGGGATGCGACCTCGAGGCTCTCCCCCTGCGGGATTTCAGTGCGAAGATAACTGGTGGGTGGGGGTGGTTGGGGGGTGGTTGCGAGGTGGTTCGAGGGGGCGGTTGGCTAGCTAGTAGCGAGGGCAAAGGGTGCCAGGGGTGTTGTCGAGCAGGCACAGGGATGCGACCTCGAGGCTCTCCCCCTGCGGGATTTCAAGGCGAAGATTGCTGGTGGTTGGGTGTGGTTGGGAGGTGGTTACAAGGTGATTAGGGGGCGGTTGGTGAGTGAGCGAGGGCAAAGGGGGCCAGGGGTGTTGTCGCGCAGGCACAGGAATGCGACCTCGAGGGTTTCTTCCTGTGCGGGGCTTGGGTACACAGTGGGTGGGTGGGGTGGGGGTCGGAGGTTGGTTACCTAGCTAGCAGCTTTGTGGGACTACTAGGCTACGCACAGGAATGTGAACTCGAGGCTCTCCCCCTGTGCGGGGTTTCGGCACAGGGGTTGTCAGGGATGGTCACGGGGTGGCTACGGGGTGGTAACAGGGTAGTTGGTTGGATAGCAAGGGCAACGGATGTCAGGGGTTTCAGTAGATGGGGTGGTGGTTAGGGGGTAGGCAGCCAGTTTCAGTCAGGTGTCGGGGCCTCGCGCCGACACACGTATTCTACACCATGAGTGGTGCCACAGACTCTCAGCTCCATCATAATCAGGGGGGGGTCCGGTTCCTTGGGAGTGCAGTCGCGACTGCAGTCGTATGAGTTTCAGTTGGCGCCAGTGATTTTGTTTTCACTTTCTTTAGTTACTTTCTGGGAGCAAGCATGCGAACCAACGCCCAGTTGACCGCCTTGACTGCTGCCTTGCCGTTGACCGTTGACCGTCAAATATAGGTTATTTTCAGGCTCGCGACGAGCTGTATCCGATGGGATCGTAAGGAGCCAAATGGCCCCCAATGGCTCCCAGGAGCCTTAAAAACAATCACTGCTTGGCGCCCACCTTCGAGGCTGCCCCTGTGATCCCAGTCGTGGCCGAGAAGCGGTTCCCCACCCACCCACCCCTGAACCCTGAGTTCTTAACCCTACTTATGGGTTTCAGAAGGCGCGCCCACCTCTCGACGCCGCCCCTGTGATCCCAGTGGTGACCGAGAAGCGGTTCTCCTCCCAAAGGGTTGCTAAACGCCTCCAAACTCTAAACTCCCCTGATCCCTGAGCCCTGAACTCTAAACCCAACTTATGGGGTTCAGTTGGCGCCCACCTTTGACGCCGCCCCTGTGAGCCCAGTTATGACCGAGAAGCGGTTCTCCACCCAGTTGGCCAGACGCGGGATGCGCTCGGGCACGCTGCATGTGTGTGCGTGCGTGCGAGTGTTCACGTGTGTGTGTGCGCCGGGGGGGGGCATGTATGTGTGTGTGTGTGTGTGCGTGCGTGTGGCGCACCTTCTGCCGCTCATGTTGGTGTACATGCAAGCACGCGTGCGTGTGCGTGTGTGTGTGTTTATGCAAGTGTGTGTGTGTGTGCGTGTGTACGTGTCTGTGTGTGTGTGCATTCGTGTGTGTGGTTGTCCACCCAGTCGGCCAGCCGCGTGATGCACTCGGGTGCGCTGTGTTTGTGTGTGTGTGTGTGCGTGTGTGTGCGTGCGCGTAGGTGTGTATGTCTTCACCCAGTTGGCCAGTCGCGAGATGCGCTAGGGCACGCTGCATGTGTGTGTGTGTGTGTGTGTGTGCGTGGCGCACCTTCTGTCGCTCATGTTGGTGTACATGCGTGTGTGTGCGTGTGTGTGTGGGTTTTAGTACGTGTTTGTGTAAGTGTGTGTGAGTGTGTGTGTCTGTGTGTGTGTGCGTGTGTGTGCGTGTGTACGTGCGTGTGTGTGTGTGGGGGGGTCTCGACCCAGTTGGCCTCTCTGGATGCGCCCTGACTGCACTCACGAAAACGAGACACTGGATTCCGACGTCCTGTGTCTCCCTCTTTTGTGTGATGATGGGACTCGGTGCGGCGTGTGTCGTGTGTGGCAAACAGGGGTGCAAAGTGTTTTTTGAGCTGTACTCACGCGAACGAGACGCTCGATTCCGACGCCCGGTGCGCCGCCTTGTCGACCGGCGCGTAGAGCGCAAACTTGGGGACCTCAACCTCGAGTTCAAAGATGTGGAAGCAGGTGGATGTCTTGCGGCCGACAAGAACCTGCGTGTGTGTGTGTGTGTGTGTGTGCGTGTGTGTGTGCGAATGTGGGCACCCAAGACCTCGAGCTCAAAGATGTGGAAGCAGGTGGGCGTCTTGCGGCCGAAGAGAACCTGCGTGTGTGTGTCTGTCTGTGTGTGTGTGTGTGTGTGCGTGTGTGTGTGTATGTGTGTGTGTGAGCGTGGACAGCCGATTCCACCCCATACCAATATGATGATGATGGATGTTACAGTCAGGGACACCTCTAAAGGCGTATAAGACCGTGCTCGGCGCGTATGGCCCGAGCACCTTACTGAGATGGCTGGCTGTTGGTGGTAGGGAACCCCAACTCTGTAAAGAGCGTGGGCGCACCCCTAGATCCCCTACCGCAGCGGCAGCAAACGCTTGTTGAAGTCGGTGAGCGCATGTTGGGAAACGGAAACGCAAGGCAGGTTCGTCGCCAATCGCCAAAAGAGACATCCCCCCGTGGGGAGAAAGGCCAAGACGTGGCCGAAAAGGAAATCCAGCCGGGCCGCAACCTCTGACGTGTTAAGGGGTTTTCTAACTGGGATTTCAACCAGCATTCACAGGATTCTCAACCTGTTACCCTTAACCCGGCTCTGAGCAGAAGCTGACCCCTTGTTGTTGCACCGAGCACGACATTGGACGTGTCGCAGGCCCCCCCCCTGCTGAAGGGGGGAGGCACAGAAGGACTCGGTGAGGGGCACATCCCTAAGCCTAACTACCTAAAAAGGGGCTGGAAAAGGCGGTCAGTAGTGACCAACAGTGTGGGATTTGGTAATAGGTTAGAGAGCAAGCTTGCTCCCCGGTTATAGCGGATCAATATGTTCCTTCTGCATACTCCGTTTTGAGGTCGTGTGAGACCCAGCGTGGGCATTTCTCAGGTGCGCCAGCTGCGGTGCACTGCAAACGGCACAGTCCACCGCAGCTCCTCGAGAACCCACGCTTGGGTCCCCGCCACTATCGTGGCTGCCTCATTGACTCCTAATTCAAAACATCGTTCGCTTCAGGTCAATTATTCCTCCCGATCCTCTACCATCTCCAGGCTTGTGTTACGTATATCAAGGCACGAGATCAGAAAGTTGGCCATGTCACGCCAAAAACAAGGGTAAAGTAGCCCCGGGCTGGGGTTCGTAAACGCCCGCATCTTCGCATCCAAGCCTTTATCGTCCCCAGGGACGCTCAGGAAAAGGGTGTGGAACTGTACGCGTGTCTCCGTATACGCTGGACACTCAAAAATCACGTGTGCCTCATCCTCCCGCATGCCACAAAGGCGACAGAGCCTCTGGCTGCGTGGCTCTGCCTGCGCCGTGTGGCGCCCCTTCTCTATCTGCAGTTCATGCAGCCCCATTCTAAAGCGTGCGAGTGTCGTGATCTGGGCGGCGCTGTTCAGCCCCGTCCAGAGCATTGGTGCGCCGCCACAGTCGTCCGCCATCCACCGCAAGTAAGTAAGCATCTTGAAGCGGTGTGACCATGAGTCGGGCACTGAGCGGACGACGCTGAGCTGGTTGGCGTCCTCTGGCAGCTCTGGTATGCTGGTCTCTGATGCCAGCCAACCCGCCGCTGCTGTCTCTAGCAGGCGGGCGATGCCCCCTGCCTCCTGGCCCCACTCCAGCGTGTGCCCCACTGTGCTGAGGCACTCGCTCAGCTGTGCCACCCAGCTCTCTCGCACGCCACCCGCCGCTAGCTCCCAGCTCTCCCGCATTGCCGCCCTCAGCAGATCGCCATCCGGCCGCCGTAGCGCTTTCGCCCAGAAGCGCGCCGCCTGCCGCAGCCAGTCGGTCGACAGCGGTCGCCAGCCCACCTCCGTCGCCAGCAGCGATAGCTGTTGCCCACACCTGCGAATACGGAGGGCCTCGCGCACAGATTGCAAGTGCAGGGCTTCCATGGCGCGCCACTTGCGGCGCGCCGCCTTGGGGGGGCCCCCGTCCCCTCCAGCCAACCCCCACTTGTCGGCTGCCCCCGAGAAGATCCCCTGTACCCCCATGCCCGCCCCCGCCATCAACCCTGGGCCCCAGATCTCGCACCCGTAGTTAATTACAGGTCGCACCAGTGCGTTGAACAGGTGCGCCTTTACTCCCACGTTGTGGAGGCCCATGGCATCGTATCTGCGCGCTAGGGCGAAGCGTGCACGCTGGCCCGCCCCCTGCCTCTGCTCCAGCCCCGCGCCTATTGCCCGACGGCTCCCCAAAAGCATGCCCAGATATTTAAACTCGTGATTGATGGGCAGGTCCATACCAGCGTACTTCAGGGTCACCCTTCCCCTGGCGCTCGTGACCGGGCAGTACTGGTCGTTAAACACCACCCCCTCAGATTTGCGGACATTGACAGTGAGAGCGTGCGTCCTGTAAAAAACGTGAAAGTGCATCTAGCAAGCGCTGGAGCGCCCCCGGCGTCTCTGCCATGAGCACGAGGTCATCTGCATACAAGAGTAACTGTAGGAGCCGCCTGTTTGCTCCTGTCCCTAGGGGGACCCCGACATCTGGCATCTGTGCGTCAAGCTCCCCTTCTAGTGAGTCGATAAACAGCCCAAACAAAATATAGGAAAAGAACCTATCTAGGAAAAGCACCACACGCCAGCTGTGCCTCCCCCCTCTCCCCCTCCCCTCCCCTGTCTCTCTCTCTCTCTCTTTGTCTCACACACCTACCTTTGCCATGAGAACCACAGAGACGTCCTTGATCGGCCGCAGCGGCACCGCGAGCTGCGTGTCTGGGTTCTTGGGGTATAGGAAGAGTGACTCCTGTGGGAGAGTGTGATCAGGAGTGATGATGAGTGATGGGGTATATGAACAGTGTGAAAGTTTGCGTGGGGAGGAGTGATGCGTGATGAGTGATGAGTGATGGGGTATATGAAGAGTATGAGAGTGTGAGGGTGGGGAGGAGAGATGAGTGATGAGTGACACAAGAATCTCGGGGTGTAGGAAGAGTGTGAAAGTGTGAGTGAGGAGGAGTGATGAGTGATGAGTGATGGGGTATAGGAAGAGTGTGCGAGTGCGAGTGGGGAGGAGTGATGAGTGATGAGTGATGAGTGCCACTAGGTTCTTGGGGTAACAGGAAGAGTGTGCGAGTGTGAGTGGGGAGGAGTGATGGGTGATGAGAAAAGTGATAAAGGAGTGATGGTGAGGAGCGATGAGAGGAGTGAGGAGTGAGAAGTGATAATGAGTGATGAGTAGTGATAATGAGTGGTGAGGAGTGAGTGAGGAGTGAGTGAGGATAGTGAGGGAGGTTCTTGGGGTACAGGAAGAGTGACTCGTGTGGCGCGGGAGTGATGCGTGATGAGAGGGGTAATCAGGAGTGATGAGGTAGGTGGTGGTATGTAGTGTGTATCAGGGGTTTCCTTCCTGATCGGGAAACGAAAAAGGTTGCCCGGAAGGCGTGCCCCCGATGATTTGGGGGAGGATCAGGGGAGGATGCGTTAGGGGAAAACGACATGCGGATGCGATTTTTCCGATGAGATGTAAATCGTCGATTTTCGGACTTTTCGAAGCGATTCTTTCTTCGGGCTGCAGCCCGAAATCCCTACGAAACCGGGAACCCCTCTTCGGGAAAAAAACGACAGGATAACTGACCTCAAGGAAACCCCTGGTGCGTATGTGTGTGCGTGTGATGGGAGGGAGGGGCTCTTGGGATGGATGAACCGGTCGCGCGGTTACGACAGGCACCCCCAGGCCTTCACACTACCTGGCGGCTCCCACACCTCAACCTCTTCTCCCCCGACACGGGCTTGGGGGTTGCCGCGAGGGTCAGTGACAACCCCGACACGGGTTTGGGGTAGCCTACCCCCAATCGTACCCCAAAATGAGCGCGTAACTACGGTACTTCATACCATCCACGCCACGATCTCCACCACTACGCACGACCTGTGCGGTTGATCTTCACTTACGCAAGACTTTTCGTCGCCACATCAGTCGGTTTCGGTGCGTTCTGCGATTACGCTAGACGCCTTCGGCCCCCACCTCTTCGAATATCTGCTCCCCAAACACGACGACGCCTCGGATGACAGCGTCGTTGTTCGTCTTGAGCACCAGGTCGCAGCTGGCCGTGGCCTGCGTGTGTGTGTGGTTTGTGTGTGTGGTTTGTGTGTGTGTTGTGTGTTGTGTGTGCGTGTGTGTGCGTGTGTACTGTCATTGTATTGTCTTGAGTATGAGGTCGCAGCTGGCCGTGGACTCTTTGTGTGTGTGAGCGTGTGTGTGTGTGTGTGTGTGCGTGTGTGTGTGCGTGTGTGTGCATGATTGTGTATGTGTGAGAGTGAGTGTGTGTGCGTGTGTGTGTGTGTGTGTGTGTGTGCGCGTACCTCGTTTACCACGACAAACGAGTCCACGCTGATCGAGTTCGCAGATCAAGTTGCCTCTCTCGATGATTTTTTGAAGACACACACACACACACACACACACTCAAACACTCACACACACACCTCGTTCACCACGAC